>JAJTUV010003321.1:0-81111 GCA_021653895.1 Mastomys natalensis | reverse complement strand
AAAACTATTTCTTAGCTCCAGCTAACCAGATCATTGTTCCAGTAATCCCTTCTATTCCTGACTCTAAAACTAGAGCTACATGGAGATGCCTCTGAGTTCTGCTGTTTGCTGGGCTGAAACTTTGTCCCTCATATTCTGTTACATTACATTAGCTTTCTGTTTTCCAACTCCTTCATGGCCTAAGCCTGGCTATCCTGGAACTTGCCCTATAGATTTACCTTGAACTCAGAGATCTGCATGCCTATCACCTAAATACAAGGATTAAAGGTGTGGTCTCCTAAGCCTGGACATAAGGTTTTCTCTACTTAGAAATTGCTCTTTATTAGGCAAGACTTGAACTCAGGGATCTGTTTGCCTCTGTCTCCTGGGATTAAATGTTTGAACCAGTATTCCTAAACTTAGCTTAGTGGTATCTTCTCCAAAGCCCTACCTCCTTAATCATTTTATTGCCTTCCAGGATAATACCGATATGTATAAAGATTACTGAAATATGATGTCCCTTGTAGCATAATGCTTAATAAAATATTGAAAAGAGCTAATGTTGAAAAATATGGTGCTGTTAAGTAAGAAGCTCTGTATCTATAAGACAAATAAAAATTTATTGTGACATGAACAAAAAAAAAAAAAGAACCAGGATTCAGCTCCATTCTACTTCCTGATGCCCCTTTAATACTTGAATCATGCATTTTGTATTTTTTCCTTCTTCAATTTGCTCCTTTAAATGAAAACACCCTTCAAAAAAGTGAACTTTAGTAACCAAACTATACAATTTATACCAGGCTGCTTTTGAAACTTCCTATTTCAAAGCAATTAATCTTATTCTGCCGTCTAGACCCCTTGGGCCAGAGCCTATGCACACATTGACATACTTACACAAACAAGATGTCTTAATAGTTTAAGTCACTTGGCCAAGCATATGCAAACCATCACACCCCTCTCAATCATCCCAGATCTATTCCACTCTTTCCTAATTATTCAAAATTTTGTGATTAACCTATCTAATACATTCTATGATACTCATTTTCTTCTGTGTTTGTAGATCTCACTTGAGTGTTGTCAGCCAATCATGTGATGCATGATAAAAAAATGACTCTCCTCCCAAGAGCTACCAATTGGCAATATTTTATTTTCTGGAGGTGTGTTTTTATACCTACCTCTACTCTTTATATGGAATTTTGGTCTGGCTTAAATTTGCAGCCTATAGATTCATAAGTCCAACTGCCAAATACGTTAAGAAAACACTGATTACTAGTAGTTATCTTCACATTACATGGATAGCTAGGTTCTTGGATAATATTTAACATAACATTTCATTTATTATTGGATCTTTCATGAAAGATTAGGTTTGAGATCTTTTGCGGAGAGATGTGTTACAAGAGGCAAGGTTTGAGATTTCAAGGCTATATGACATTTGGGCTCTCTGTATTTTCTGAATTCTGCTTTTCTTTTTTTTTTTTTTTCTTTTTTTATTGGATAATTTCTTACTTATTTCAAATTTTTCCCCTTTCCTGTCTCTCCCGCTCTTCCCGAAATTTCCTATACCATCCCTCCCCCCTGCTTCTGTGAGGGTTTTCTCATCAAACATCTTCCTACTCCCCGATCTAAAATTCCCTTACACTGTGGCATCAAGCCTTCACAGGACCCAAGGCCCTTTCCTATCATTGTGCCAATAAGGCCATTCTCTGGTATATATGCAGCTGAAGCTATGGGTCCTTCCTGTGTACTCCTTGGTGTATGGTTAGTCTGAGCTTTGACTGTCTTCCTATGGTTCAGAACTCAGCCTTCGATCATCAGGCATAAAATTATCAACTAGTGTCAATCTCTGGATGCTTCATTAAGATATTAAATGATAATTGTTTAAACTAGAACAAAGACTGCTAAATATTTAATGATCTCTTCACGTAAATGAGAATATTGCTTAGAAAAACACACCGTTATAGTTTGGAATTTATAGTTAAGAATATCAAAATTGTCATTAATATAGGAATATATTTTATTTTGTAACAGATTCATTATTTTTAAGTTATATGATTAATTTGTTCTTTGAAAATATAGATTCAATTATGATTATTTGATCAGTAGAATGTTCGATTAGAACATACTAGTTTGGAGAAGGATTTTGTCTCATTTGAGCATCTAATTGTAACTAGATTTAATTCCATATTACTGTATAATTGTACAGATTTTCTATTTAGACAAAATTTGGGCAATTAGGCCAAATTTTTTATATTGTTGAATTATATACTGAATATTTTACATCTGAATTAAATTGTAATATATATTATATCATGAATTAATTGTGTCTACATATGTACTATGATATATATGTGATCTTTATATTTATTATCATTCAATTCATATATTCATTATATTTATATAGAGAACAATAAACAGAGAAATTAGAAGAGAAGAGAGAGAGAGTATTTATCAGAGAACAAGAGAGAATAATTTTTTATTACCATCAAACTGAAACATTTTATATTATTTAAAACTCCATAATTTGAAGCTCCAATTATGTACATTATTTTAAATAAGCTTAATTGTATTCATGTGATTCATAATTTATATGAATTTATTATTTTGCACGATATTTAATTAAAGCTAAGAAATATTTTAATGAACAGATAAATGTTATTTAATGGAAGTTTAGGAATTTTATGTCATTTTAAAACATTGTAAAGAGTAATGTATTATGGAAATACACAGTATCTGAACTGGTATACTCTATGACATGATTTGGGTGACTAGGGTGACAGCTGTCAGCCCTACTCTTCTCTTTCTCCTTGGTAGAAGTTTTTCATTTCACCATACACGGTCCTTTGATTAAATTTCAATTCAACTAAATAAAAGTTGATTCCTTAGGAGATAACTTTTAAAGATCCACTGTTACTTCCTACATGTTGTGATTTTGGCTCATTCAAGAATATTTTGTGTAGTAAATGAAATTTGCTGTTTAATTTAAGGTCAGTTTTAGAGTAGGTGAGAAACTATTAATAGTGCTTTCATCAAGACAAAAAATCTACCTTCAAATATATTCACACTTTTTATCACACTATTATTAGATTTTGTGATATTTAGCTGTGATAATAATACATGACATATGCTAGACATAAGATGCAGAGTACACAAATAGAGATATACACAAGGAGGGGCTGAGGAGAGCATGATGTCCATGAAAGGATTTTAAGGATACTGACTAGTTTCTTCTTGGTTTAAAACAATGACTATTAGATTTTTATGATTCCTTTATTTATTGCACAAAATCACAAATTTAAAACATTTTTAAAATTACTTAGAGTTACAAGTTATACATTTGGGATATATTTTTTTTATTGATTAAAGAGATTGTTTCTTTATTACAGTAGCTCTAGTCATCAAACACACATTTCTCATGTTTCTTTGCTTTTGTTTTTTTGTGTGTTGTTTTTTAAATCTCTGCAGGTAGAGTCTAACAGAGGTAGTGTATGTGCTTTCCTAATCACGTTCAATGTCATGTCTTTTATTTTCCCATCTCAAAAGCCTCCTACTGTGTCAGAGGTTTGTGAACTTCACTACTTTTTAATATCACTTGGCTGACAGTAAAGATTTAACTCACAATAAACAAAAGGAAAAACTTAAGAGTCAAAAATAGTCAAAGTTATGAAAGATGCATCACATATACATATTCAATCCCTATATAATCTTGAAGATTGATATGCTGAAAATGTTAGGATACTAAGATTAAAGATGTCATCTAATTTGTCTAAGTTGGCTATCTAGTATTTAAAATCAAAGATTTTCCTATCCTGTCTTGTTAATATTAAATAATTTGCATAAAAAATTAATAGGTTAATGTCCTAGCACTTGTAACGTACATCAAATTCTATCTAATTTTCATACATGTCTGGAGATTGAAAATTTTCATTTGATTTCCCCCAGATATTTACTGTGTACTAAAATTAAATATTTAAATTTCCTAAATGTGTAGGGTTATATACTATTGTCTATCTTATTAGTAAAACACCATATGCAATTATAACTCAGTTTACATGGTATATACAACTTACAATGTGTACCATCTGACTGTAGAAATGAAACAAGTCTAAGATGTCTTTGGAATATTGAATCTCCATTTGAAGAATAATTAATATGCACAATGATGCTATCTTCAACAAAAGAAAACATAAGTCTTAATATTTCTGTATCTATTAAAATTGGCCATGTTGGATTACTTCAGAAATTTTTTTCTCAAATTCACATTTAATGATATATTTTTAAAAAAAGAAAGAAAAAAGAATTAACAGGTTTGTTTCTGTGACTGATATAAGATGGTTGCCAAAACACAGCTCAGACCATTACCATAGCGGAAGAAAGGCTAACCACACCAGCCTGTAGAAAAGTTTATATGGAAATCACACCAAAATCATGTGTTTAAGCATGACTAGAGTACAGGACTTTCTTCTGGCTGCTCAATTGCTGCATGGCAGTAGAAATGGTCCAGTGCTCACTTCTGCTTAGAGAAATACTCTTTGCTCTTTGACATCAGCTTGATGTTTATCATGCAGGTTACTTCAGAAATTTTTAAAATAGTATTTATTTACTTCTTTCAAAATCCTATACATTGTATTTGATATTTATGCCTTCAACACATACCAGGACCACATGTACACGGATACTTACTTAACATTTTGGTTTTGCTCGAAAAAAAAACTCAAAATCTCTCTTGTATAATTTGTGCTTCCTAAATATGTGTGAATGTGAGACAGGCACTGTAGAAAGCTCTATTTTTAGTGTTTACCATTTTACAGGATGTTGATCTTTTTTAAAATAGCTCCTCAAATAAGGTGTTATTCATATCAGTCTTCCTTTCATGATGATTATCCATCAGGCCTGGTTTGCAGTGAATTATATACATGATGTCACAACCATGAATTTATACAAACTTGTCATAATGTGTTTGTGTATCATTATATCATTTATAGACTTCGAGATAATTCTAATTTTTATGAGTTTTCGACAGTCTATTCTACAAATGCCACCTTTCTATAATAGTCATTTTATCCTCAATTTTTTAGCTCTCCAAACACTTCCATATATATGTATATGTATTGCATGTGTTGTTGTATATTTATGAATAGTATGCATATTATAGTATGTGGTGTCTTGTGATGATATGCATGCATCGAATGTATGTATTATTCATGTATATTATTTGTATGTCACAAACTGAGTTTTGAATGTTTCTAGGTATGATGATAACAGCCAGCTACCCACAAGACCAAATTTGCATGGATTTTATTTATTAACTTACTGTATAAATAAATATTAACAATACAATATAAAGTAATACTTATAAAAATTTAATCTGTGTACATATATTTTATGATAATCAAAACATTTCAAGTTCACAGTATATAAAATGCTCTCTAAAGTATGTCAGCTCTTACAGTAATTTTCTATTTGAGAATTGATGCTTGCTCAAATGATATGAAAACAGTTATTGGGAGCTTTTTGAGTATCTACTAATATAATGGGGTCTATTTACTAAACTCCAGCAAGAATAAGAGAATTTCAGAAACACACAGAATTTAAAGAGAAAAGTAAATTTAGAAGTGACTTGTTAAAAGTATTATCTGAAACCCATTGCAAAAAGTACTCCCTTTTTGCATGTTATATCCATAAGGCATATGTAATTTGTGAGTGATATCAGTCCCTAAGGTCATTTTATACAAAGTAATACAATATATTAGTTACCTCCAAATGAGATATACCAGTGTAATAAAAGGCAGAAAAAATTGCAAGTCAAAAGACGAGATGATATTATTCATATATAAGTCAATATAAAGAGAGGATTTTTAGAGAATTTACTGGAAAGTGGATGTCTACCTGATGAGAGACACATTTCCTATAGAAATATATAGGTAACTTATTTAAAGAAAGAGTATGATTGGTAGGAAGAAAATGATTGATGAATACTCATAATATGTGAACATAGATACATAAATATGTATTAAAAAGGAAGGAACACTTTATAGTTATGTAAATATTCCACGAACAGTTGCTTATTTACTTTTTCCCTGAGAAAACAAAGTAAGGTGAAATTTGTGATAGTCCTTTACATAGAAATGACTCAGAAAAATAGGGATCAATTAGCCTGGACTCATAATCCATGATAATCTATATTTCTGACCAGATGTGGATCAGTGTGTGAAGTGTCCAGAGACTCATTATGCAAATACAGAGAAGAATCCACTGCTTCCAGAAGACTGTGAGATTTCTGACTATGAAGACCCCTTGGGGATGTCACTGGCAGCTTTATCTCTGTTTTATCAGCACTCACATCCTTTGTAATTGGGGTCTTTTGAAACACAGAGACACTCCCATAGTAAAAGCCAATAATCGAGGTCTCAGTTACATTTTGCTCATCACAATCACCTTCTGTTTACTCTGCTTCTTTGAACTTCATTGGTCAACCAAATGCAGCAACTGCATCCTTCAGCAAACCAATTTGGAATTGCATTCACTGTGGCTCTAGCTACAGTGTTGGCCAAAGCTATTACTGTGGTCATTGCCTTCAAGGCCACTTTCCAGGAAGAATGTGAGATGGTTAATGACATCAAGGGCTCCAAGCTATATAATTCCCCTCTGCACTCTAATCCAGCTTCTTCTTTGTGGAATGTGGATGGCAACCTCTCCTCCATTCATTGACCAAGATTTTCATGCTGAACATTGAACAATTCTACTTTTGTGTAACAAGGGATCTTCTGTTGCTTTCCACTGTCTTCTGGGATACCTCTGCTCCTTGGCACTTGGGGCTTAATCATGGCCTTCTTATCTAGAAATCTCCTGATACATTCTAATGAATCCAAATTTCTTCATTCAGTATGTTTGGTATTCTTTGTGTCTGGGTCACCTTTCTCCTGTCTACCACAGCACTAAGGGAAGGTCATGGTGGCTATGGAAGTGTTCTCTATCTTAGCTTCCAGTGCATCCCTCCTTGGGCTTCATATTTGTTCTTAAGTGTTACATTATCTTGTTGAGACCAGAAAGAATTCATTTCATATCAAGAAAAACACATTCTAGAAGGAATAAGTCTCTTAAATGTAATGAAAAAATAAAATAGCTCTATGTTAGCAACTATTCAGTGGTTTGAATTCATCCATATTCCATCTAAACATATGTTATCCAATTTATTATGGATTCAATCCATCAAAATTTTTCTTTAACCAGTTATATTACAATGTAATTAGTATGAGAGAAATTATTTTTATTTTATTTATTTTAATGTTTTTTGGTTATTTTGTTGATTACACATCAATGTTATACCCTACCTGGTTTACCTATGAACCCCCCCATCCTACCCCTGCAAGCATGAGGGTGCTCCTCTGCCCACACACCACTCCAGCCCACCACCTTAGCATTCCCTACAGTGGGCATGAAGCCTTCATAGGACCAAGGACTATGTGATTACTTGGTTGGTGATTAGTACTGGGGCTCTGGGTATCTTGTTGCTTGATATTTTTTTCTTTCTATGGGTTTGCAAACCCTTCAGCTCCTTCAGTCTTCCCCTAAGTCCTCTATTGGGTTCCCATGCTCAGTCAGATGGATGTCTGTAAGCATCCACGTCTGTATCAGTAATGTACTGGCCAGCCTCTCAGGAGACATCATATAAGGCTCCTGTCAGCAAACACTTCTTAGCATCAGCAATAGTGTCTGGGTTGTGGTACCATGGGATGGATCCCCAGGTGGGGCAGTCTCTGGATGACCTTTCCTTCAGTCTCTGCTCCACTCTATCCCTGTATTTCTTTTAGACAGAAGCAATTCTGGTTTAAAATTTTGAGAAGGATGGGTAGCCCCATCTCTCATTCAGGGAGGTGCCTCAACTCTGGATATGGTTTTTACAGGTTCTCACCTTTGTTGAGTTATTTCAGCTAATGTCATCTGCAGTGGGTCCTGGGATCCTTTTGCTTTCCTGACATCTGGCTGAGATGCACTTAAAGAAATGATCAACATCCTTAATCATCAGGGAAATGCAAATCAAAATGACACTGAGATTCACCTCACACTGTTCAGTTTGGCTAAAACCAAAAACTCATTGATAGCAGGTGCTGGTGAGGATGTGGAGAAAGAAAACAATCCTCCATTGCAAGTGGGATAGAAAACTGATACAACCACTCTGGAAATCAGTCTAGTGGTTCTCCGTAAAATGGACATAGTAGTACCTAATGACACAATGATGCTAATCTTTTCTTTTTTATTTATGAAAATTACATCTGATCTCTTGCTCCTCAACTGATCTGAGTCTGAATTGGTGGTGAAATATCTGTATAATGTTGAAATTTTATTGTTTTTTGATATTGAAAATTTCTTTGTCATTTTCTTCTTTTTTCTGCTTATTAACCATAATTTACATATTATTTTCTGTGCTTGATGTATAAACTATTTAATAGAAAGGTCTACCAAATAAAATTTCTTTCTGTTCATTAATAAATCTTACTGAAAATTTTATTGTTGCATAGGAACTTTTAAGGTTATTATATATTCAATTTTCAATAAACCAGACTGCAAAATGACTAAAATTATATTTCTAAAGATATCAAGACATTTATTTAATTTTCAATGTTTAATTTGACTTTATGTGGTTATATTCAAAACAATGGTATCATTACTTAAAAGTAACCATTTTTGGAAATAGTAATATTCTAGTTTATTCTATAATATGTTACATGATAACTGTATCTATATAATTATACAGAATGTATTTTGTTATTCAAAATGAAATATGAGTCAATGTAGAACAATCAACTCATAGTTAAATACATGCAGTACATATTCATAGTGAGCCAAATTATATTATATGACTAGCTATTTGAAATCTAGCTGATTCTCACTTCTATAGGAGCTGTGAGCCTCAGAATGAACTGTCATGTGTTATCAAAAATATACCTCTACTTCTTAAATGTTTGGGTATAGATTTGATAAGATTAAGTGATTTTAAAGGATAACTCCTTTTCATGCTTACCAATGGTGACTAAACTTGAATCTAGTCATGGTTTTAAACAGATAACTCTTTTGTGTCCTGGTTTATAAGTGATGACACTTTACTTAGGTACTTATGACCAAGAGGATATTAGAACACTATCCAAGGAGAGAAAAACAGCTCATTATATAATAGTTTTCAAACAAACATACCAAAGAAGCAAACACTGTGGCTTCAAATCAAAACAAATCAAAAGAAAAAGGATAGCTCACACTGTATTCATCAAAGAAAAAATTTGCTAAGAAACATTGTAGTTTTAAACATTTATTCACTGTACAAATAGCAAAAATTTTCTAGTTTCCATAATGGCAAAAAATTTGAAACTCTTAGAAGATAATCTTTATAACAATATTCCTAAACTAAACCATTTCAAATAATTCTCTGTGGCTATAACTTAGTGCATTATACAACAAGAGTTTCCCAGATCTTGTTAAAGCCTATAAAATGGCAGAACTTCTACATCTGTGGGAAATGATTAGAGAATCTTAGGATCATGCTTATTTTGTCCATTTTCTCTCTTCTTCTTTCCTTTTTCCACCTTACCTCCATTGATTCTCTGTCTCTGTCTGTCTCTCTGTCTGACCCTGTTTCTTGACTCTTACTCTCTGTTCCCTGTCTCTTTCGTTCCTCTGTCCTCTCTTCTTCTCTGTTTCTCTGTTTCTCAGTCTCTCTCTCTCTTCTCTCCTTCCTCTCTTCTCTCTTCTCTCTCTCTCTCTTTCTCTCTCTCTCTCTTTTCATGAGAGACTTCTAGCATGCTTACAACTACTGAATGAAATTATATTGCTAAATGGGATGAGTTGAATAGGGATGGAAAACAATTACTTTCTCCAATAGTTTAAGTATTTGTTTTTAACATCTTGCGCCTGGATAAGGCTAAAACACAGGTTTCTTATGTATAGTGGACATTCAGGTTTCTTTGCCTCTGTGTCTCTGTCATAATACTGAGAAATCAGATCTCTTCAGATACATAATTATAGAGAGAATCTCTAATGTTCTGTGTGGAAGTGATACCTGTCAATTAAAAAGCTGATGGCCTCATAATTTAGGCAGAAAATTGAGGTAGAAAGAGACTGGAATTCAAGTAGTTAGAGGTGAGAGATTCACTTCAAACTCTGAGGAAGTTGGATACATGTAACTGAGGAGAGTTGACAGAGTATGTGACATAAGACTTTTGATTTGAGTTAAGAGTTAGCCAGTACATAAGAAAAAGTCATGGCCTTGGTATTTATTCAAAAATAATTAAGTCACAGAGTCATTATACAGGAACTGTAGCATGAGTGGAAAAGCACAAGGTTTCATAGCCCAAGAAAATATAAGACAGAAAAGGAATATCCGTAGAGTAACATAGAGGCTACTAGCAGATATGTCCAATACAAGGCTATCTTGATCCAAAGTAGTTGCACTGGATTCAGGCAGGACATTCCAGGTCAATTTACAAAAGAGCATCTCTAAGCAAGGTCTTCTGCTTGTTAGTGAGGATGAACTTTGTCCATCTGTGACACATAGGTTTTTCAAAGATTGAGAAATACAGTCAGTACCTTTTGACATCTCAGTTTATAGGAAAGAGCAAAGACTTAAAAAAAAAAAAATATTCTAGATAAAGAGTTGACTTATGGCTGCTTTTAAGTTGTGTCATGAATTGGTTAAGAAAAATTAAACATGGCATGCTGCACAATAGCCCATAACTGTCCAGCTGCTAAAATTCCAATCAATCCTGGGTTAACACCACAGCAATGTGTGTCTGTGTGTGTGTCTGTGTGTGTGTGCACATTTGTGTTTATGTATGTGTGAGTTCCTTTGTTGGAGTGCTGTAAGCATTCTCACACAAGCTTCAATACGGCAATCAGAGCTCACAAGTTAATTATATAGCTTAGACCAAAATTTTGAACAACATAATGCTTTAGATAGTCTTAAAGACTCTGGCACACTGAACAATTCTGAACAGAATGGAACACATCAAGAAGAATGCAACAGACAGATCCAGGCCTTCTATAGCACATATACTTCTACACCCTCATCACTGTGCTCATAACATCTGTTCCCTGCTGTATATACCATTCTCCAACATTTTACTTTCCTACAATCAAATGTTTACTTTTAGCTGCCTGATACCTAATGGAAACTCTATGTTCAGTTTAAAACTCAGCTGCCACATAGTTGGTCACCAGTGCAGCCTGGTATCTAAAGCACAAGGAAACACCAAATTTATGTAAAACAAACAGGATACAAATCATGACCTTTCATAATGATAAGACATTTGGGTCCAAAGCAAAGACTGGTCCTAAGGTTATCTAAATTAATCTCTGCACCTAGAGCTGCAACAGCACTTGTTAGCTGGAAAGTACTGATATTCTCTACGAAGAGAGAATACTGCATTTTTGAAGGAGATTTGAATGTTATCCCAGAAGAAGTCAGCAGATACTGCATGTTATTAAGTTGGGAGTTAAGTCGTATTTCAGTGAGCAGTGTCTGGTAGAGAAAGACCTGAGGTAGGATGGCCAAAAACACTTTTACTTCAACATTTTGCTGGCTAAAATGTGGAAACAGACAATATGAGGAAGATTGATAGGCACATACTGCTTTTCCATATCTCTAGAATGTTCTAAATAACAAGTTCATAAACTGTTGTAGTCACAATTCTGTTGCTATATAGACACACCATATCCAAGACTACTCTTATGAAAGAAAATACTTAAATGGACATGTGCTTATGGTTTCAGATGTATGCCTTTAGCATCATGCTGTGGAGCATGGCAGTAGACAGGGGACCTTGGCTTAGAACTACATTCTTATCCACTGGCATCAGGCAGAGTGAAACATTAGTCTGGGCATGGACTTTTAAGAATCCAAAGCCCAACGCCCAGTGACATACTTCTTTCAAAAGAAGATAGATTCTGATATTTTGATTCCTTTCACAGGACTCTAATCCTTCATTGGTATATGGAAAGATTTTATTGAAACCACATTAAAGTCATAGTAGTTTTGTTTTATGTAATTTACCATTAGTTATTATTAGCATCTATATCTACCCATTGTCTATCACGAGTTCAACTTAAGTATTAATTATTATTAACAACCGCAAATCAGTTATTTGATTTTGCTTATAATATATTTACATAAATATACATTTATATTTGTGTTATCTTTAGATAAGTGTGGTTACAAAGGAGGCAGTGGAGGTCAAAGACATTTTTTTGCAGTTAAAGGCAAAGAGCTGATATAAATTACAGCAAATTGAGTGCAGAAGACCAGATGGTTAGATAAGATATAGAACAATCCATTTGAATAGCCAGACATAAGGGTCATGTGACAAGCAATGACAAGGACTGGTCCTCAGTGGGTAGATTAACATATACATATTTGTATAGAAATTTGAGAGTTCTGCATTAAGTAGTTAAGACTATGATGAAATATTTTTTCATGAACAATAAGTAATGTAATCTTTGGATGATGGACCATTGGCATACATGTAAAGGACTGATAAATCCATTTCCATGTGAAATTTTAGTTTTTGTCTATGATCTACACATGTGGATGTTGCATGCTTTATTGGTATGTAGTGTTTTTCTCAAGGCTATGATATGGTCATGCACTTTGTGTTACCACTTTTCTTTTCATTCCCCTTCCCTTCCCTTCCCTTCCCCTTCCCTTCCCCTTCCCCTTCCCCTTCCCTTTCCCTTCCCTTCTCTTCCCGTACCGTTCCCTTCCATTCCCTTCCATTCCCTTCCGTTCCGTTAGGTTCCTTTCCTTTCCTTTCCTTTCCTTTCCTTTCCTTTCCTTTCCTTTCCTTTCCTTTCCTTTCCTTTCCTTTCCTTTCCTTTCCTTTCCTTTCCTTTTCTTTCTCTCTTTCCAAGAATGAGTTCTGTCATTTGATACTAACACACATGTTTTAGTGTGGAGGACAGGGCCTCTTTCCAATAGTTGTGTGAGCAAATTCAGGAAAAGCCTAGAACCATAAAATTCTCACATTTTGAAAAAGCACTGGGAAAAGAGATGTATTTACCCTTATACCAAGTCAAAACTATTCCCCTTTCACTCTTTGTGTCAAAGATCACAAATGGTGGAAATTTCAACTGTAGCAATTTGAAAAGTGACATTTGAATATTCTATACTTTCAGGTATTTGAAAATACAGTAGAGGAGTCCACTTGTCTCTGAACATTCTAAAACTTTTCTAGCTGAAATTTCTTTTCTTTTTTTTTTTTTTTGTTTTGTTTTGTTTTTTATGAGACAGGGTTTCTCTATATATAAGCCCTGACTGTCCTGGAACTCACTCTGTAGACCAGATCCGCCTGCCTCTGCCTCCCAAGTCCTGGATTAAAGGTGTGCACCACACCAGCCCTACTCTAGCAGAAATTTCAATACTACAAAAATCCTCCACAAACTAAGTGGTCATGTCTTTTACAACAATACCTTACTACTTGTTATCAATTCCTGTCTTAGTTTAAGTATTACACCTGTGACAAAACTAATAATCTAAAGTTGGTTGGGGATGAAAGGATTCATTTCAGCCTATAACTCTCAGGGCACACTCCATCATTGTGTGAAATCATGACAAAAACTCAATCAGGTCAGGAACCAGAGGCATGAGCTGAGTCAGTCAATATGGAGCATGTCTACTTAGTTCCTTTCTTTCATGGCTTGTTCACCCTTCTTTAATAAAGCATTCTGGATCAAGAGATTGAAGGTAGCACTACCTACAATGCATATTCACATCAATTATCAATCAAAAATTGTACTAAAGACTTAACCCCTATTTAATCAGTTGGGGTCCTTTTTTCAATTGAGGTTCCCTCTTTTTAAATTACTTCAGCAATTAACAAATTGTTATCAATCGATCCAGTACAGCATACCTGTCTAAATGAAGAAGGTGCTTCCTTTTCCAGATTGTTGCATGGGTACTGTGAAGTTAAATGTGGTAATTTGAATAAGTTTGAAAAGCAGTTCTCTGCAATAAACATTGAGACAGATTTTGGAGGAGGGTGTGGAAAGGTGATGACACAATATTTCCATCTATGCATGAATTTTACTAGAAAAAAATCAGGTGAAGACCATGAGATTTATGATCTGGTCTTAAAGAGGCTATCATTAAAAAGCATTGGTCCCTTATTTAAAAGCAAACAGTGGTGCATGAGAGGGACAGGAATACTTCTTTAAAAACAAAAAAGAGGATTCATTAAGGAAGAGGAAAAACAGGTAACAAAAAGTGCCACTTTGAACAGGATGACACAAATACAGTGGATAAGACTAGAGGAGAGTTATGAGAAATCTCTCAAAGGACAAAACCTCATGAATTTTACATTTTTAATGGCTAGTAGGAAAAAATCAGTAGTAAGGTCTTTACTTCATGATTTGCAGGTTAATTAGAACCAAAGAAGAGCAAAATTAAAAGTAGCAAAGCCATGTCTCATGTTGCTTTTTAATATTTTGTCACAAAGGGAGAGCTATAAGAGGTGATAGAATGATAATTTCAGGATTCTATTAAGTGGCATCTTAGAATGACAGGTGCTTTAAAGGATGAAGCTCATTGTCTTATATTTCTGACATGAAGATAATTAAGTATATTGTATTGAAAATTTAATAAGAAATTTTGAGAATCATTGACAAATTTTATAGTTTTCATAGGTTGCTTCATAATGAAATGTAAATTTTTGTCCAAGAAATAACATTGTTTAAAAATATATCTTTATAAGTCAAGAACTGGAATTTATGGAAGTAAGTCTAAAAATGACTTAGTTAAGTCCTCTTGTAAAGATGAAGAAATTGTGCTCAGTGATGCACAATAGCATCTTAATAGTCCTGACAGGAACCCATATTCACAATCAATTTTGCATGTATATTCACTCATTTGCTTTCTTTCACATTTATTCTTTTTAAATTAAATAATTAATTACATCCCAAATGTTGCCACCTGCTGGTCTCCTATCACAGAAGTCCTCCTCCAAGTTCAAGCACTTTACACTTTGGTGAGGGAAGTATCCTCCTGGTTTATGCCTACCCTAGTGCATCAAGTCTCTGCAGGATTAGGAGAATAGTCTCCCACTGAGCCTAGAGTGGCAACCCTCCACTACAGATGTGTCAAAGGTCTCAGACCAGCCTATGTATGCTGTTTGGATGGTAGCTCAGTTTTTGAATCTCCCAGGGGCTCAGGATAATTGATACCATTGATCTTCTTGTGGGGTGTTCATGTCCATGAGTGTATTCAATTCTTCCCCTAACTCTCCCACAGGGGTCATGAACTTCATCCTGTGTTTGTTTGTGGGTATCTGCATCTGTCTTAATCAGCTGCTTGGTAGAGCCTATCAGAGGGTTGCTATCCTAGGCTTTGTCTGAAAGCACAACACAGCATCATTTCCAGTATGAGGAATTGGTTCTTGCCCATGGGTTGGGTCTCAAAATGGGATGATCAATGTTCAAGCATTCATTCAGTCTCTGCTCCATCTTTGTCCCTGCATTTGTTTAATACAGGAACAAATTTGGGTAAATAGTTTTGTAGGTAGATTGCTATCAATATCCCTCTACTGGAGGTTCTGGCTGGCTACTGGAGGTGTTCTCTTCAGGGTCCATATTCCAATTCTTGGGCATTTCTGCTAAGTTCATCATCATTGAATCCTAGGATATTCCCTCATCACAGTTATATGGAACTTCCTAGGAAATGTCTCCATCTCTGACCACTGTTTATTTGTATTTATCTCCTAGCCTCTAGGGCTATCTTTTGTCTCCAGATTCCTGATCCTTCTCTCCTATTTAGGGAAGTCTCCCTCACTCTCCAAGGCCCTGATTCCCAGTGCCTTCTGTTACAATTTTGTTTCCCTTCTATGAGGGATGCAAGTATCCTCATTTGGCCAGCCTTCCTTCTTCTTTAATTCCATGTATATTTGGGGTGTTTCACAGGTATTTTGAACTGTTTGGCTAATATCCATTTATTGTTGAGTACATACCATGCATGTCCTTTTGGGTATTGGAAACCTCATTCATGATATCTTCTTGTTTCTTCCATTTGCCTGCAAAATTCATGATGTCCTAGGTTTTTATAGCAAAATAGTACTCCATTGTGTAAATGAACCACATCTTCTATATCCATTCTTCAATTCAGGGGCATAAGTGTTGCTTCCAGTTTCTGGTTATTATGAATAAAACTGCTTGAAAATAGTGGAAACACGTGTCCTTGGGATATATTTACAATGGTGGAGCATCTTTGGGATATATCCCCAGGAGTGAAATAACTGGATGTTCAGGGAGAATTAATTACAGTTTTCCGGAAAACCACCAGATTGATTTACAGAGTGGTTTTCAAAATTTTCATTCTTGATCACTGCCTACCTCCTGGTCATCCTCTCCCAAAAACATTTTCTCATTTTCCTCCTTTTCTCTGGGTTCTCACCCAACTTGATAACTTTAGTTTTTGCTAGGCTAGGCACTGCCTCTCCTACTGAAGCTAGACAAGGTAGCTGAGCTAGTAGAAAATATTCCACACAAAGGCAACATTTTTTTTGAACAGACCTCATTTCAGTTATTTGAGACTCACAATAAGGTTAAGCTGCACATCTTCTACATATGAGTGAGGAGACCTACCTACATCCTGGATATATCCTTTGTTTGATTCTTCAGAATCTGAGAATCCCAAGAGTTCAGGTTATTGATGCTGTTGGTCTACCTGTGGAGTTCTTATCCCTGTGGGCCTTCAACACTTTCTCCTAGTCTTCCATAAGAATCTCCAAACTCAATCCACTGTTGGACTGTGTGTGTCTTTATTGGTCTGAATCAGCTGTTGTGTGGAGCCTCTCAGAGGACAGTATGCTCCTGTCTCCCAACATAACAGAGTATCATTAATATTTTTATGAATTGTTGCTTACCCAAGAGAGTCTATTCATGTTGGGCCAGTTATAGATTGGCCATTCCCTTGGTCTCTGTTCCAAACAATGTGCCTGCATTTCTTGTAGACAGAACACATTTGGGGTTGAAATTTTTGTGGGTGGGTTGATGTCTCTATTACTCCACTGTGGCTTCTGTCAGGCTATGGGAGGTCATGTCTTCAGGTTTCATATTGCCAATGTAGTGAGTCACTACTAAGATCAACACTATTGATTCCTGGATTCCTTACTTTTCCCAGGTCACTGTATTGCCCTAATGATGCCCTCAACACCATCACCCTTGTTAGTTGCAAATTACCATTCATTTCAATGTCCATCTAGCCATTTATTCTGTTCTTCCATATACCTCATCTTGAAACCCCAATTCCTCTTCCCAGAAAACCTCACTCCTAGTTTCCTCCAACCGTCTGACTATTATCACTATTTCATGCCCCTTTCTAAGTAAGACTCAGGCTTCCTTGTTTGGGCCTTCCTTCTTGTTTAGTGTCTCTGGATCTGTATTTTATGGCTAATATCTACTTATAAATGAGTACATATCATGCATGTACTTTTGGAACTGGGTTACCTCACTCCAAATGATATTCGCAAGTTCTGATCATTTGCCTGGAAAATTCATGCTGTCTTTATTTATAATGGGTGAATAGTATTCAATTGTGTAGGTCTACTGCATTTTTATGCATTCTTCAGTTGAGGGACATATAGGATGTTTTGTGATTCTGAGATAAAGCTGCTATGAACACAGTTGAACAAGTGTTTTTTGGGTGATGTTGCAGCATGTTTTGGGTATGCCCAGGAATGATATAGCTTAATCTTGAGCTAAAACTATTCCTACATTTCTGAGAAAATCCAAAATTGATTTTCAAAGTGAATTGTTCTCATAATCCATATTTGTCACACAACAAAGCATTTTGGTTTTTGTTCAAATAATTATTTTATTATTAAAAATAGATCTTTCAAACAACATATATATATCATGTTTTTTTCCTCCTAGAATCCATCAGCTCCTCTTTCATTCCTACCTAAGATATCTTTCTCTACTTAGAAAAAAAGATGAAAGGATACTTCTAATTTTCATCTGTGCATGTAGCAGACCCTGTGTCACAGCTATCAGTGCCTTAGTCCAGCCCAGAGAGAGCAGGTCTCCCATGAGTGCAAACACACCAAAGACCACAGGTGAGACCACGACTGCTGCCCAAATACAGGATCCACTTGGGACCTGCCCTAAGGGCAAAGGAACCAGGAATTGCAGAGCAGCCAAGGACAGGGTTGTGTTGGTTTCCATCTGTGTTGCTGGGCTGACCTGTACCACAGCTATGAGCACCACAGTCCACCACCATATCCCAGTCCTGTCAAGAGAGAGCAGGTCTCCCAGGAGTATTGACTCAACAAACATCACAGAAGTGCTGACACATCTAAGACCACAGGCTCACAGGCTCACAGGCTGGATAGTCTTCAGTCAGAGACAGCAAAACCAGCTAACACCAGAAATAACCATATGACAAGAGACAAGTGCAAGAAGAAAAGTAACAGAAACCAAGGCTACCTGGCATCATCAGACCCCAGTTCTCCCAACACAACAGGGCCTGGATACCCTAACACATTTAAAAAGAAAGATTCTATTTAAAATCACATATCGTAATGATGATAGAGGACATTAAGAAGGACAGGTATAACTCCCTTAAAGAAATACAGGAGAACACAGGTAAACAGGTAAAAGATTGAAAGAGGAAACACATAAGTCCCTTAAAGAAATACAGGAAAACACAGCCAAACAGGTAAAAGAATTGAACACAAGAATCTGGGATCTAAAAATAGAAGTATAAATAATAAAGCAATCACAAAGGGAGACAACCACTGAGATAGAATACCTAGAAAAGAGGTCAGGAGTCATATGCAAGCATCACCAACAAAATACTAGAGACAGAAGAGAACATCTCAGAATTAAAAATATACCATAGAAAACACTGACATGACAGTCAAAGAAAACAGAAAATGCAAAAAGCTCCTAACCCAAAACATTCAGAAAATCCAGGACACAATGAAAAGAGCAAACCTAAGGATGATACACATATAAGAGGGAGATGATTCCCAACTCAAAGGTCTAGTAAACATCTTCAGCAAAATTATAGACAAGAATTTCTCTAGCCTAAAGAAAGATGTGACCATAAACATACAAGAAGCCTACAGAACTCCAACTAGATTGGAACAAAAAGAAATTCTTCCTGTCAAAAAATAATTAAAACACCCAATGCACAAAAAAAAAAGAAAGAATATTAAAAGCACTAAAGGAAATAGGTCAAGGAACATATAATGGCAGACCTAATAGAATTATAAAAAACTTCTCAACAGAGGCTCAAAAAACCAGATGATTTTGGTCAGATGTCATACAGACATTAAGAGATCTCACATGCTCAAAGATTGGCAGAATTAATATAGCAAGAATGGCCATCTTACCAAAAGCAATCTTGAGATTCAATGCAATTCCCATCAAAATTCCAACTTAATTCTTCATAGGATTAGAAAGAGTGATTCTCAAATTCATTTGGAATAACAAAAAACCTAGGATAGTGAAAACTATTCTCAGCAATAAGAGAACTTCTGAGGGAATCTCCATCCCTGACCACAAACTATCACAACAGTGATAAAAACTGCATGATATTGGTACAGAGACAGGCAAGTAGAGCAATGGAATACAATTGAAGATCCAGAAATGAACCCGCACTCCTATAGTCTTTGAGAAAGAAGCTAAAACCATCCAGTGGGGGAATAAAAAACAGCATTTTCAACAAATGGTGTTAATTTAATTTATAATCTGCATGTAGAAAATGGAAATTGATCCATTCTTGTCTCCTTGTAGAAAGTTCAAGACTAAGTGGATCAAGGAACTCCACATAAAACCAAATACACTGAATCTGATAGACGAGAAAGTGGGGAAGAGCCCACTTGGGCACAGGGGAAAACATGCTGAAAGAGTCAGAACCAACTGCTTATTCTTTAAGAGCAACAATCAAAAAGTGTTACCTCATAAAATCGAAAAGCTTCATAAAACAAGGACACTATCAATAGAACAATATGGCAACTCAAAGATTGGGAAAAGATATTTACCAATCATGCATTATATAGGGGGCTAATATCCAAAATATACAAAGACTTCAAGAGGTAAATTCCAGAGAAACAGAACAACAATGACTTCACAAAATTCTCAGGCAAATGGATGGAACTAGAAAATACCATCCTGATTGAGGTAACCCATACAGAAAAGAACACTCATGATATGTACTCACTAATAAGCGTATATTAGCCCAAAAGGTCACAATGCACTTGATATAACCCACAGACCATATTGAGCATAAGGGGAAGAAAGACCAAGGTTGTAGATGGTTCAGTCCTGTATTGAGGGGGAAAGGGACAATTGTGGGTGGTTAGAAAGAGTGAGACCTGGGTGGGAGAGTTGAGTGGGAGGAAATAAAGAGGGCTGTAGGAGCAACTGGAGGAGATGTCAAAGAGGTACATGGAGTGTGGGATTGTGAAAGGTTAACTTGGTTCCTGGTCAAGCACAGGCCTCGAACCCTGGACCCTAATGGGACAACAGCAGGTGTTTGACCTCATTCTCAGACCCCAGTCTCCTGACACTCGGCCAAGACCTCCATTAAACCTTTCAGTCATGTAGGGCAATGTCCATACAGTATCTCCCAAAGAGAGGTTTGTGTCACCTAGCACAGGTAGAGGGCATGTCTACAGGCCTCAGGGCCTCAAGAGATTTTATACACTAATGAGATACCTGAAGGCCAGAGGGCATAGCCAATTAAGCACTCCTTCCCAAACCCCCCTCACTCCTCCCTCCCTACTTAACTCAGGTTTGCCCTGAGTTTCGGGGGAGGGGGATGCAGCCATATCCATCAACTTCCAACCATGACAATAAACCCTTTTGGAACCACTGACTTCCTTGCATCTTTGAGGCCCTCCATAGCTAACCATGGAGAAGGCCTTTAATGAGCTGTTGCTGCCATTGCTGCCTAATCTCCCTCCATGGACCTCTCTATGTTCTGCCATGGAGACTGCCAATTCAACCAAGCTAGCCAACCATGCAAAATGAGTCCCAGTAACAAAAAATCTCAACCCAAGGGGCACTGTAGGGTTTCTTTCTCTCCTCACGTTCTCTTGCATCTCTTTCTTCCATGGCCCCCAGCGAAGTCTGGGTCCCAGAATGGAGACCACCAGCCTCTGGGTCCACTCAAGAGCATGCCCCCACAGAACTTCAGACTGAGATCTCTCACATCCAGGCAGAGCCCTAAGAGGCTTCTCACAGCCCAGCATGTGCAGAGTAAACTCAGTCAAAATCCTCTACTTCTGCTGCCAAGGGCCACGGTTCCAGCCAACTGGGGTAGCAGACACTCAGGAAACACAACAGCCCAACAGGATCCAAGCCCACCCATGAGCGACCTAACTGCCCTGCAATAGAGGGGACAAGAAACTGAGGATCACCACTAAAGGATTCCAGACACCAGGGAAACATGAGGCTCACAGGACCCAACGGGGATGTCTTCAGCCAACATGTGCAAAGAAGGGGCTGATAGAACCTGTTGAAACTACCGCCAGTAGATAGGCATGGCCCCTGTTCAAGGGGTGGGGCCACCCACCCATCTCAAAATTTTTAACCCATAAATGTTCCTGTCCAAAGGAAGAACATGGACAAAATGGAACAGAGACTGAAGAAAATGCCAACTGGGGACTTCCCTACCTAGGGATCCATTATGTCTGCAGACACCAAACCCAACACATTGCCTTAGCCAAGAAGTGATTGCAGACAGAAACTTTGTGTGGTGGTTCTCTGTGAAGTCCAGCCTGTAACTAACAAATGCAGATATGGATGTTTGGAGCTAATCATCAGACTGAATTTAGGGAACGTGGTGGGAGAGCTGGCAGAAGGACTGGAGGAGCAGAGTGGGATAGCAACCCCATTGGAAGACCAACATAGACTGGCCTTATGAAGGTCAAGAGGATGGAAGAACAAAGTGTGGATGCCTCAGCCCTACTTAGAAGGGGAAACAAAATAATCACTGGAGACAGAGGGTGAGCAGGACTTGGGAGGCAAATAGCAGAAAGAGAGGAAAAACAGAGGGGCAGGATCAGGTGTGGGAGGAGAACAAGAAGATGTACAGAAGGTCAGAAGATTAAACAGAGGTATGTAGCAATATCAGATGGAGAACTGGGGGTAGCCTATAGAAAGTCCCAGTTGCCAGGAAATCAAGAGGCTCCCAGGACTCAACAAGGATGACCCAACTATGGTTGAAAAAGAACCTGTAGAGTCCATATCCAGAGGTTAGGCATGACCCCAGGGTTGAAGTATGGGGTCACTGACCCATCTCAAAAATATTAACCTGGTATTGCTCCTGTCTAAAGGAAATACATGGATAAAGAGTGAAGCAAAGACTGAAGGAAAGGCCATCCAGAGACTGCTCAACCTGGGGTTCCATCCCATAAGCAGTCACAAAACTGCTATTGATGCCAAGAAATGCTTGTTGAGAAGGGTCTATAATATGGGTGTCTCCTGAGATACTCAGCCAGATCATAAGAGATACAGATGAGGATGCCAATCAATGGCCTTAGCAGGGGGGACCCCAATGGAGTAGTTAGGAAAAGTCTGAAGGAACAGAAGAGATTTGCAACCCCATAAGAAGAACAACAATATCAACCAACAAAACACCTCAGAGCTCCCAGGGACTAAACTACCATCTAAAGAGTAGTCCTGGAGGGATCCATGGCTCCAGACACATAAATACCAGATGATGGCCTTTTCTGCTTTCAGTGGTAGGGAAGGCCCTTGGTCCTGTGGAGGCTTGATCCCTCAACTTAGGGGGATGCTAGTGCAGTGAGGCAGGAGTGGGTGATTTGGTGGTGGAACACTGTCATAGAGGCAAAGGGCAGTAGAGAGCCAGAATAGGATAGGGGTCTGTGGAGGAGTAACTAGAGGGAATATCACTTGAAATGTAAATGAATAAAATGATTATTAAAAAAATGTAAAAACCCTTTAGCCTGAATGTCCAACTTTATTGACCTCCACCTTTGAGATCTGTGAACACACCTTAGACCTGACTCTTAACAAATCTACCTTTATATACATTAATTGTGGTCTAATTTGGCCTATATCTGTATTACTGAAGAAGTGAAAAACACTATTAGTCTCCATTAGTGAGCCAATTACAGACCAAATTAATAATCATGCAAAAGGCTAACTTGTTAAACAAATGAGTTTGTAAGACTTACATAAAAGAGAAATATGGAAGGATTGCTTATGGAAGCAAGCAGTTAAAGTTAAGTGGAGATGGTTATAAATATAATCTTGAGATTCACTACCATTTTCACCCTGACATATGGTCCATGCCCCTTGGCTTATAGCTATGTGGAATTGGGAGAGAGATGATTTGTAATACATCGACTTCATATGCAGAGATACCTGGGAAATTTTTAATCAGGAAAATACTCATAAATCTACTGTTATTAGAAGGATTGTAATTAGTGGATATGTAACATTTACTTGAATGTAAACTCTTTATTTGCTTATCTCTAATTCTTCTCAAATTAGTTACTGTTCTGTGATTTAATTTTCTGAATCTGTAAAAAAGCTAGACTCTATGTGATCACCTACCTAGAACATATGAGTAAGACAACTGGCTTCTCCAGTCCCAAAGTAGGACAAAGTCAAGGAATATTCAAACCCCTCCATGTCCTTTGAAGAATCGACTGAGAACATATTTGGTGACTGCAGAAAATCTGGGAAAATAGTCTCTCTGAAATGCTTGATTTCACAATTTTTGTTCCATATTATGCTTCTTAGATTTTTGTCAAGTACTAAAACTTCAGGTACTTCAACTTGCTTGAAGGAGTGTTTGTTATTGAAATCTGTGGGTGTCTGTGCCCCAGTGGTCTCCATCTGTGGGAAAGAACGCGGGCGGGGTCCTGCGGCCCCAGGCCTCCCTCATGGCGGCAGAAGAAGCCCACGTCTGCAGGGGGTGGGGGTTGTTGAGCACATGATTCAGGCCCAAGGGCCGATGCAACAGTGGATGGAGTCCTGCAGGCCAAAGCAGCGGCCTGCGG
This sequence comes from Mastomys natalensis, assembly GCA_021653895.1. NCBI lineage: Eukaryota > Metazoa > Chordata > Mammalia > Rodentia > Muridae > Mastomys > Mastomys natalensis. Next base: position 57,121 of record JAJTUV010003321.1, on the reverse strand, counting down.
TCGGAGCACTTTCTGCTGCCTGAGCGCTGTGGTTCCCACATGGTTGAGATGGTTGCAGAGGTGTGGAAGTAGGCCAAAGAATCCATGAAGTAGGTTTATTGACGAGAATGGTGAATCTAGATGAAGTGCACTCCCCATGAAAGCCAGGAAGAGTTTCCTTATATTGGAAAGGGGTGCCCAAACTAGGGAAGAGACTTAATTACCTATGTCCCCCGACCTCATTAATATGCAAACCTCAAAGCAGAGGGCTCTTAGACATGCCCTTTACCCGTGTCTTACGTGACTTAAGATTACAGGTGAAATGGAGAGGGCCCTGGTTCTGAGGGTATGGCCACACCTGCAATCTCAGGGTTCCAGGCCAGTGGCAACCCTTCCATGGTCCAACAGCTTTATCGTCTCTCACATATCTACTTTTCATCTAGCATTTTTCTCTACCTAGTTAAATAAATATTCAATATTTGCATTACTTAATTTTCTCTTGGTTGTGACAAATTACCTTAGATGAAACACTAAGGGCAAGCCATAGTATTTTGTTCAATGATTTTAAATGGATGTGAGTCTATTATGTTAAAGAAAGAATAAAAGATGTATCAGGCTAACGAGAATATTCTCAACCCTTCACATCTATGGCAATGAGGGAGCAGATTTAGTAGGCTGTAAAAACAAGCAGACAAATCTGTTAAAGGTTTGTGACTGATGATTTCTGTCCATACAACATTTCAATATCTCAAAATTTCTACAATATTCAAAATAGCAGCTTGTTGGGGACAATGATGACTGAAATGTAAAATATACAGCATGTATCAAAACAAATACTGAACTAGCATTTAAGATATATTTGTGGAACAACTAGGCTTTTTTTTGACAATCCCACCCTACTACTTTTTACTACATTACACATTACCTCTATCTAGGTCAATATCTATTCTTACATACAGCTTTCTTCAGATTAACATTATATACAAGGTATGTGTTATATTGTCTAGTAGTTTGGCTCTAAGAAGTCTTAGTTCAAACATCCATGTGTTTCTCTACAATATTTAATTTATGCTTGTTAAAGATTACCTTGTGGAATATGCTGCCTCAATATTCTAGCAACTCAAATCACATCTTTATTTCATATACTGTATATGCAGTGGCTTGCCTTAGATAACCCAAACAAATATTTTTTATTTAATTGTTTCATAGCATGTAACTCATTATCATCATTTAATTCTTGCTCTCTGTTTACAAAGAAAGTTGTATTTCGGTTTCTTTCATTAGTGTTCTATATTTTGTAGCCAAATATCAATAGATCTTTGCTATTAACCTGATACAGAAGATGAATTTTCTTTTCCTTTTTTGAAAAAACCTAATGATTTCATTGAGGTTAGCAATAGGAGTATGGGTGATCATTTATTTATAGGAGAGTGGACATCTCTAAAACTTCTCATTAACTTAAAAGCTTACTTCATTAGTCTGAGAACTCATGTGCATTGTAACACTAGATGTCACTCTACATATTATACAACTCCCAAAATGCCTTATCAATCTCCTCTCTCCCACGAAACTCATACTGTTTTTATTACATTACAAGCAAAGAGGCTTTGATATTCTTATTGTCTTTAGAGACTTCTAGATGCATGAGTTCTTTACCTCTGAGTCTAAAGGAATCTCTATTTGTACCAGAATCTGTCCTGTTAGAATTTCCTGAGTCATAACAACCATGTTCTAGAATGGAAAGATTTTAATTTAGAAGACTATTACTATACAATATTCAACCTTCTCTGTGTTCTGTAAACAGTATTTACTGTTATGAAATTACAGTTTGTTATCCCAAGTACTTGAATATATTATAGAAAATTGCCTAGAAACACACTATGGAACTTATAATAATCATCAGTTGTAAGTAGAATGTGCTTATCTTAAAATATACAATTTAAAGATATTGTAGATTTCTGTTTTCAAACACTAAGTCCAATGAATATTGTTGTATAATAATAATCATTCTTACATATCACTGGAAATTGAATTACGACTACCTTTTCATCCCAGTAGGAATGACTAAATCAAAAAAATTAATGACCACACATTGAAAGTAGGCTTTTGGAAAAGCAGAAAACTTATTCAAACCCAATGCTCTTAATATTAAGAAAGATGCTATGAAATACTTTGTAGAAGTTCATAAACATATTTAAAACAGTATCAGCAGCTTTATCATTTATAGACACACACAAAAAAATACTACTTATCTACCTATAGACTTACTTATTTATCCATGTTCATTCTTACACTGTTTATCTTCACCAAACTAGTAATAAGAGAAAAAGGCAATATTCATAAAAAGTGGGTAGATAACAAATCTGTAGTATACTTACTCAATGAAAATTTTGTGACAGTGTTAAAATTGAATTCATTTACCCCATCCTCAGTACTCCACAGGCCAGCCAAATCTCATGTTGATCTCCTGGAGGGCAAGACGAGACAACAGAGCACATGTAAGACTCTATTTTTTAACCAAATCTCCCCTATATTCCACCCAATTAGCCTAAATTTCACTATGTCATTTGTGACTTGTATTTTGACACACCATTGGCAGAATACCTCAGCATTCCATGAAGAAAACATTTATGTAAGAATCCCAGTGCCAACATTGCCACCAAAACAAAAAGAAAAATCAATCAAACAAACAAACAAACAAACAAAAACAGTAGTCATATAGGGTTAAAAAACAGTAGATTGACACAAATGAACATGAAGACTCCCTTGTCACCCAAAACAACAGGGCCCTCAGGCTATAACACAAAAGAAGACACAGAATCCATGGAATCACCATTCAAAACCACATTGATTTATCAAAATAAAATCAGAAAGCAGCATGTAAGCCTACAATAACCCCAAACTGACATTGTTAAAATCCAGTTTAAGAAAACAAATAACAATATCTTGTGGAAAATAGTATAGCTATTCTACTACAGAAACCCTGGATGTTCCAACATAGGTACACAAAATAGCCTGAAATCCAATCATATGAAAACGATAGAAGCATTTAAGGAGAAAATGTCCAAATCTCTTAATGAAATCATCCACAATAGTATAATCAAACATATGAAGGGACTAAATAATACTGATAAAGACCAGAATATTGAAATAATAACAATAAAAAATGTCTGAAGTAAGAGAATACTGGAAATAGAATATCTTCATACACGAACAGAAACTTTTGATGAAACATCACCACCAAATACAAGAAACAGCAAAGATAATCTCTCATGTAGAAAATACATTATAAGAAACTGAAATATAGGTTGAAGACAATGGGAAATCTACAAATTTCCTGAAATAAAAGAACAAGGAATTCAGGGACATCATAAAATGAAAAACAATTGAATAGTAAGAATTGAAGAAAACAAGAATCACAATTCTAGGCAAAAGAAAATATTTTCAATAAAATCATGTAAGAAAATTTCCATATCCTAAACCAATAGATGGTTATAAACATAAAATAATAATACAAATCACCAAGTACATTGCACTGGAAAAGAAAACCTACCGACAAGAAAGAAATCACAATAAAAATGTACAGATCAAGGAAAGAATATTAAATGATGTAAAGGAAAAGGTGTCAGATAACATAAAGCAGACCTATGAGAATTACACTTGAGATTTCATGAAAGACTCTAAAATTCAGAAGTATCTGAGCAATTATCTTTCAAATGGAAAGGAAACACATATGCCAGCCCAGACTCTATACCCAGAAAAGCTTGCAATGAACAAGCTATTCCATGACAAAACTAAATTTAAGCATTATCTATATACATGTTCAGCCATACGACAGATGTTATAAGAAAAACTATAAAACCAAGAAGGTTAACTAAACCAAAAATACCCAGGAAATAAATAAATCCAACCTATCAAATCCAAAAAAATGGAAATACATACATGCTCACACACACACTCATACAAATACATACACACACACAGCCACTTCTAATACTAATGTAAGTGGAATTGAAAATCAATATATCTAAGCACAAATGGGCTAAGTCATTCTAGTAAAAATACACAAGCTTAAAGAATTAAAAAAATAAAAACCGTACTCTTCATTCTTCTGAATACAAGAATAATACCCGAACAACAAAGAGAGATATTACCTCTGAGTAAAGTGCTGAAAATGATTTTCCTAGAAAATTATTTCAAGAAGCAAGCTTCTGTATGAGACAGTGAGTCCTTTTTTGGCTTACTTCAATCTGTAAAATGAGTTTTCAGGTTCATAGAGATAAACCTGGAGAACAATTTTCATGAGGGTATAGGAACCTTTAAAGGGAATATTAATAGAGGCACGTGTAGTGCCTTTGCATCAGAGAAGGGCAGGAGAGTTAACACATATTGACTTGGAGATGGTGATGTCATGGGCACATGTAAGATGGAGTTTTTGAGGAGGGCCTACAAGGTAAAGAGGGGTGGGTAGATCAAAGAGAGGAATGTCTTGTGTTTTTATATTGGGTAAGGCTCCATGCAGGTTGGAAAGTGTAATATATATTGGGAATGGCTGCTAATAATGGTCTGGAGAGAGAAGCACAAAAAAAGCATTAGGAGGAGTTGGGGTGAGCGGTTAAGGGAATAATGTCAGCTGCACATATTATGTACTATAGCCAGGAGAAGTTAACTTGGAGTTTTTTGTGAGACTGACTTTATTGCTGGAGAATATTGGATTAAGCTCAAGAGAGTCATGTAGGTCAGCTATAGGGTATGTGGCATAGCCATTAGAGTAAAGTTTACCCATGACTTCTTTTTGCCAAAGTTCATTCTACAGATCACAGAGGGAAAGCTGAAAAGCAGTTTTAAAGTTGGTGAGCATGGTGCTGCCACAGCTGGTGGATTCTATTCTGTAGCTCCAATATCTGTAAACCCCACATGTGGAGACCTCCTGGAGACATTCACCTGTGGTTCTGTAAAGAAAGCGAAGTGCTAGGGATAGTGGAGATGGAATCCAAGTGTAGGGGAATCTCAATCTTGATCTGACATCCTTCAAGTGGGTAGTCCTGGGTTCCTATAACATTGTTGTGTCCATTGTAGGTTTCCTTAGCAAAGAATTTCTAGTAGTAGGTATTGGGAAAGCTAGGGAAAGGCTGGACAGTATTAGAGTTAGTATGAAGAATGACAAAAACAGCCATAAGAATAGAGGAGAGGGGTACTTGTGGAGGGCACATGACTTGAATATCCTTCCAGGAGATCTTGTTGTGGTGTGGTGTTTCTTCTGCCTCCTCCTCTTCCTTTGTCCTTAATAGGTCAGTGAGAGGCAGGCCATTTTCTCTGTTGGTGGGGTGGTGTTGGACATTTTTGACAGGAATCTAGATAGGCTTATTGTGGTCTTGTGGGAAAACACAAGGGAAACACTTTTCTACTGTAAGGAGAGGGTCTGTCCCTTCCAAATTCCATCCAAAGGATTTCATCATCTTACTATGATGGGGGAGAATTTTTGGTGTGTGCCAATGGAGGGATATAGGAGGGTATTTGGAGTTCTTTTACATGTTAAATATATTTAGTATAGTCAGAGCCATCATTAATTATATATTAGAGGAGATGATTGTTGTCTTTTGTTTTAAAAGTTAGACTTTTAGGGTTTGAAGTGTGTTTTTGTTTTTTGGTTTTTTGTTTTGTATTGTTTTGTTTTATTCATTGACCCTGAGGTTTGTGGCAAATTTCTGTATTGTGTGCAATTTCTCAATGTGTAAAGAAGATTTTGAATTTTTGTTAGTGAAGTCAGGGCTATTAACAATTTTATGTTGAGTAATGTCAATGGTGGCAAAAGTGGAGAACATATGTTGTATTAACCATTTTGAGGTTTCACCTGTTTGGGCTGTGTTCCATATAAAATGCGAGTATGTATCTATGGTGACAAAACCATATTTCTATCTAATGAATTGGGCAATATGTGGGATATCAATTTGCTACAAGGCTTTTGGATTTGAGGCCTTGGGGATTTGTACCTATCATTTGTAAATATTGAGGGAGCTCCTGCTATTGGAGCTTTTAAGACTAGTTTGTGGGGTCAGTCGTAGCCTCAAAGGGAGGGCAGTAGTCTATTTCTCATCAGGATGATGGTTGTCAATTTGTGTTGGGGATCCTATTAAGCTGAGAGTACAGTGAGAGTGAAATAAAGTGGGAGTGAAGAAAAGTGGGAGTGATTTTTTTTTATTAGCCACTGATTATCCAAGACTGAGAACGGGATTAAAAGAAATCTCTGGGTTATAAATTTGAGCCTTATATTAGGGGCCAGTTGTCGACCTGTGGACCTGAGATTATCCACGGATGTCTCTGGCGGGGCCATATGGGATGGTTCAAGTGAAGGGAAAGGATGAGAGCATGGAGGGGAAATTGTTTCCACTGCCACTGCTGCTGCAGCTGCTTTCACTGCTGCTTTCGCTGCTGTTTCTCCAAGTAGCTGCACTGGTTGTGCTATGCTGACCCCCGCTGGGTTGAACCAGAGGAAGGCTGGATAGCCATAGAGGAGTTGCAGGGGAGATTCTGGTGGTGCCTCTGGAGATCAGTTCTCTTCCCTGGTGGTGGTGTTATAACTCTTAGGACAAATGATCTCAGATGACAGACTAATTCTCATACATTTTTATCCTTCTGGATAGGATCTTTATATAAAGTTTTGGGGAGAGTTGGGGTCTGACAGTAAGTAATTTCTATTGGCTTGGTCTGAAAGATTAGGAATACTCATCTACATGTGGAAAGGCTTGAGTTGTTGGCCTTATGTGACTCATGGCCCCAAATCTCTCAATGGGGGATTAGAGGTTGTGGTTACATGAAAGGAGCCTGGTGCTGGGAGCAGGCAAAGCTCATACCATCCCTTCAGGGTCTCCAGGGTTCTAGCTTTAGCTCGATCTTACCAACCTTTCTCTCACACTTGATCACCCTGCATAAATGACCAAAATATTTGTAGATATATTTTTAGTCTGAGTTTTATTTCTGGAAGTATGTGACTAGGAGAAAGAACCAGGCCTAAGTTTTCCAAACGGCATCCAAAATATGACCATTAAAACCCAAACTTACTACAATCTGAAAATGCCAGGGTACAAATGTTAGACTAAAAGTATAAGATGCCTGGTCTGCTTAAAAACAATAGAAAGAAAGAAAATCAAAAACAGACCAAAGCAAAACCTTTCTGTCATACCACAGACAAGTAGCTAGGAAAAAGGTTTTCTAGCTTTGAAGAAGGAACATGAAAAGTGATAGTACTGAAGATGCTTTTTTAAATAAGCCCCTACTGATTTTAAAAGCAAAACACATGAGTTGGAGCTTTTTCTAAAGAAGAGAAAAGCAGTTGCAGATAGGGGGAAAAACACTTCAGCATACACATAAACTAAAGGTAGCCAGTGCAGAAGCAGTTGGTAAAACCTATGGAAACTTCCTCAAGTCTACAAATAAGCCAAAAGTCCCACCAGTTCTCCCAGGCTTGGCACAGTAGCACAGCCCAACCTTTTCCTATGGGAATCAATGTTCTTTGCTCATAGCATTTGGAACCGCAGCTAGATGTTGACTACTGCAGCCAGAATTGGATGACAAGCCTAAAAACCTCTCCCTGGAAACAAGAGAAAGGGGGTGGCCAAGTGCAGCACAGCATCTAAGCTAACGTACAACAGACAAAGGATTCAGAGACAGAAAGTTACACGTGGATTTTAGACCAGCCTGGTTTTCAAAATAAAGTCGAGGTTAGACCATCTACTGATTGATACAGATACTTACAAATGACAGTACAAAAATAAAAATGACACATTATTTTTTCTTTAAAGGTACTATGTAGGTATTTGCTTAATAGAAATAGAAAAATATTTACGTATTTAAAAAAATAAATACATATCAATCTTACGTTGAACTAAAGGGAAAAGGAAAATATAGGTATATTTATCCACATAAGGTATGTTTATAATTTCAATTTGAAAGATAATGCTTTTTTGTTGCCGAAAAGCCTTTTGACATAGCAAAGATATATTCTCTGAGTCAATGACCTACAGATAGAGTGGTCACAAAGTTATTTGTCTATATTTTCAAGAGAAGGAAGTATCTAGCTAAGGAATTGAGAGACCATTGATAAGAAAATTAAGACTAATACTGTTAAGTTTATTAACTATACTGCACATTAATAATGATCTTGACAATTGAGAATGGAAAACCCTTTGACAGAGAAGGTAAATATATCAAATAAACACACATATCATAGAGGCAATGTGATATTGTTTAAATTTACAGGGATAAGTGGTCAATGGCAATTTTAGTCTAAATGTGACCAAAATACAATTGAACTGAATACATTGACAGACAGTGTTTTAGTTTAAAATAGCATGGTATCCCAAATGAGTTAAGGTGTAAAATCCGCTCTAAGCACCCAGTATCCTTAGACATTGGGCTTCCTTGTCTAGAACTGATAATGTCTCAGCCTAGCATATGATACATAAGTCAGGATGAAACATTGGGTCAGGTTCAATGGAGAATTGCTTAGACAGTAAGATGAAAAGGAACTTTAAAAGAGTTTAATATTGAAATACCTTTAAAATAATACTGAAAAAAGAAGGATAAAGAAATCTATATGAACTGCAATCCCCAAAGAAGGTAGAAAGAGATTAAAATACACACATACATAATATACATGTCATTATAATATGTATAATGTAATATATGTATATATGTAATGTAATATGTAATATATCTATAATAGATACCAAATAAATTGAGTCTTTTAATCCCAATACTTGACACTTAAAATCCTTTATTGTTGAAGAGCAGCTATGCCTACAGCATGAATCACTGTCTCATTAAATAATAATAAATATACATTACTATAGAGGTCTATATTTGGATTTCATTCTCATTTGATTTATCAATATTATTATAGGTATGCACATAATGGTAATGATGATGTTGTAAATTCTTTATGAGAGTGCTCAAAATAGAGCAGACTTAGATATAAAAGGAGCTGCTAGATTTTGTCAGTCTATGATGACTTCAAACTGAGTGACAAAAGGTATGTTATGTTGGGAGACAGGATTTGTCTTTATGTCAACAAGAAAGAAGAAAGGGCTTTTGAATTCCTTGAAAAAATGAAAGATTAGATATTCTAGAGGGAGATCCTCTTAAGATCTTGGCTCCAGAAAGGGAAAAAAGAAGTCATGGAGACCAAATAAAACAGGTAACATGATTTGTTGATGCTTCTACAGGGGAACAGCCCTAATACTGATTGAGAGAAGTAAAAAAAAAATGTCTCTACACAGAATTCTCTCTATACATAACTAAAGGATCATGTTGGCTACACAGCCAACTTTCTAATACAGCCTTCTGATTTTCACTTGTACCCAAGAGCAGATCCTGTGCTCAGGTTCCCACCTACATAGCCCAATCTCTACACGAGTAAAAATTTTGGTCATAAGATTCATGTATTGCAAAATGAAACACCAAGGTACAACTCTGATAAGATTCATCCTCGGGGATGCTGAAAAATCCTGCTGTTCCAGCTCCCTGCCTCACCTGATGCTATTTATAGAGACTTACTTGCAGAACAGCTTCAGAAATAGGTGCTGATTCATTCCATTTGTCCAGAATTTCAGATAGATCTAGTCAGAACTTTAGTTAATCCCTGAACTTTCTAAGCACACAGAGACTGTATAACAAATGGTAAAGCTAGCTTTCCTAAGTTTAATCATTGTTTCCAATTTTCCTGATCCTCCTCATCCCTTAAAAATTATACTCATAACTCCAATCTAGCAGTAAGCACCTATGGAGAGTCATCATCCCAATGACTGACAGGTTTAAGTGTCTGGTTATCTTTATATTATATTGCAGACAGGTTGTCATTTTAAGGGATGATTTAGAAATGGTAATATTTTGGGACAGGGAGGAAACTAAATAACGAGCTGAGATTCAAAGATTTCTATCTTTTCTTTCCTCTTCTTTACCCTTTCTTTCTTAGGTAAAGGGAAAAGTGTTTGAAAAGGAGAATAGAGTAATACTATAAGAAATTAGAAATGAAGGGATGGATTACTAAGTTTATTCTTTAGCCATAATTTTATACTGGTAGAAAACTGTACATTTGATGTTGAATTGAAGTTATCTTTTTCTTATATTGAAAGAGAATCTACATATTGATACATGTTTAAGGTTTTCATTGGTATAAATCTCTGTATAGTGATATGAAATTTAAAAATTAATATTGTTATTCTTAGATGTGCTAAAAGAAGCCTAGAAAAAAATCCAACCCCATAGCCAGAGATTTCTTCCTTAAAAACATTATCTGAAAGTGTATTACTTCAAAGTCCAGGCTAGGCTGCCAGGGTCTCCAGAATGAACACTATGATAGAAAGGTTATGGCAATGCAGGATATAGGAACATCACATCAGATTGTGTCCATAGCTCAGACTTTAGTAGCAACAATAGCATACTAGGGAATCTGCTTTAGGTGTAGGGAAACAAGACACTGGACAAATGAATGCCCAGAAAAGTCCCTTCCACTTAAGGATCCTAATGACACAAAAATTGTCTGTCCCTCATGTCACAAAGTTTGCACTGGAGAAGAGATGGTATCTCTCAATAAGATAACTATGACAAACAACTGGAAACCTTGAACTTAACAGTAGGAAGCCCTTTACCATGACAGTATGAAAAACTACTGTTCCCATAGAATTCTTATGGGTGTTCATCATCCCACAAGTATCCCAACCAAAAATAATCATCAAAAGAGCTAACAACCCACTTAAATGCCTTATTGATACCAAAGCAGGTAAGACAATTTTGAGAGATCATGAGATCCCATGAGACTGACAATTAATCCATGGGTCCTAGCTTCTAGGTATAGGGAGTTCCTCTCATGCCTTTCTTAACAAATAGGCCTATAGATGAGAAGACCTTAATGAACTTCTTGTGTAATACACCTCAAAATTGATCAGTTAGCCACCAGTCTCCTAGGATAAATATCTTATGAGCTCTAGAGGTAGTGCTTACCACCCAATCAGAAGAAATTATAATAGGATAAATAACAATACCTATAAAGAAAACTGTACTCAAGAAGACCCCAACCTTTCCCCAAATAGTCCCCAATTCTAAGGGTCATTGTTACATTAATATAATATTCCCTCCCTTGACTGGCTTTCCAATGAAGCCATTTGAGTTGAACAGCAGTCTCTCAAGAGAAAAAATTTGAAGCCATCACACAAATAGTAAAAGAGCACCTTCTACTACAAAACATCTGCCCCTACAAAAGTCCAAGAAATAGCTCAGGGATATGGAGACTAATGCAAAATTTAAGAGTAATTAATAAAACCATGTGAGTCTGGCATTCTCCCAATAGGGGTCTGCCTCATGTCTCAGCCATCCCTGACAATGTCCCCACCTATTATTGACAGTAGATATAAAATACAGCTTTTTTTCCATACCACTCTCTCCCCAGGAGACTAGGATTGCTTTGCATTCTCATGACCTACCATTAGCAAATCTGATCCAGCCATTCTCTCTCAGGGAAAGGCTAAAAGCCCAACCCTTTGCCAGGAGGTTGTGACTACTGCAGTAAAACCTTATTTAGAAAAAGTATTTAATATATTTCATGGTTGAACAGTATCTTAGAATAGGGGAGTTTTTCCACCCTCTCCTCCCACCATAAAGAGCAACTAATACATTTCCTATTTTCTCTAGGATTCAATATAACCCCCCAACAAAATACAACTGATTTGACACACTGAATGAATGCTTAGGAATAGAAACCTCCCTCACCTCAATAAGTCCTCCCAAACCCACTCTTTCTTTCCCAAAAAACTTAATGCTTGCCTCCCTCCTGATGTTTTAGGGTAACCTTAGTTGGCTTCAACCCACAAGTACTCTTCAACATCTCTTTATCCTCTTAAAAGGAAATAAGATGCACTCCTTCCCAAATACACTGTTGCCTAAGGCAATCCATGCTCTAAATTCTTTAATGTGCCCCTAAAAAACATGACTGTTTGTAGATATGACTCAACAATGCCCATAAAGCTCCTTATATTCAATTCTTCCCTCCACTTGTGCGAGCCATATACTAAGCCTAGGGCTTGCTGGAATGGCTCTCAAAACTAATGAATGGTATACCCAGAATTCTAAATAAAGTAGATACACTCAGTAATATGACTTAAAATGGCAGAGACAGTCCCCTATACACTTTAATAAACTGACATTGTCATCACCCCCTTTTCCTCTTGTGATATTCAATGGCTAATCAAATAACACTCCTGCTTTGCTGTTAGCATAAACAAAATCCCAAGGACAAATACTTAGTATTTTTTCCATTTACCTACTCAGAACTGTGATTTGTGAGAGTCTACCTCATCATGGGTTTTAGTAAATCATTCACTGATACCATATAGCTGTGTCTTGTTCAGAATGAGAGCAGGGACTTGGAAAAAGGAGAAAAGTGGGTGTGAAATAGTAAGTGAGAAATCTGAAGAATTGTATAAATTGAAAGATAAATGGAGAAAGAAACACAGAAATGAAGGAAGGAAAGAAGGAAGGAGAGAGAGAGAGAGAGAGAGAGAGAGAGAGAGAGAGAGAGAAAGGTGTTCTAGTTAAATGAGATGTGATGAAGGAATTAAAATTAAGGTCTTTATTCAACATGAAATATGATCAAGTGGGAAAGTAAGTGAACAAAGTGGTTTCAGGGATGTATGTAGTTTGTGACTGCAGGGAATCACAGTTTTAGTAATTATCATTTAAAGCACGAGATAAAAATCTATGGTATAGAGAAAAGAGATCCAGATGAACTAGACATAGATCTCAGGTTTATAAGTCTTCCTATGGTGTTTTATCAGATGTAGAGGACTTTGAAAACTTTTTGAACCATAATTGTTCCTTAACACATGACTGGATAATAAAAAATGTATACACACACACATATACACACACACACACACACACACACACATACACACACATGTGTATATATATACATATATATACATATATGTATATATTATAATAAAATTTAGATGTAAAGATAATTGAAATTAGAAATTATAAAATTAGAAATTATGTAAAGTAATCTAGATCTATGAGGGCTACACTTTTCATGGTCTTTCCTAATAAATTTATACCTTCAAAATTTCCAATCTGACTCTAGAACATAGAGTAACCAACAAATATAGGAATGTAAAAGAAGTGACCATGAGTGAGTTGAAGAGCAATAGAGAGGAAAATATTTTAATTTGAAGGGCAAATGAAAACATATATAGGCGGGCTCTCTTCAGAAAAGACAAAGAGGGAAATATGGAAGGAGGGTTGAGATAAATATCATTAAATGTGTCTAAAAATCATGAGGAATCATACTATTAAATATCTACCTAAAATAGCTATAATACATGAAGTAATGTACAAATATACACATATAGTTTACATAAAAATTATACATCTGACTGATAATTCTTTAACCACAAAGATATTGAGTATAATATAAAAGGCAACAACACTAGGTTTAAAAATTTGTCTCTTGAGTTATTGCTCAGAAATGTCTAAAAACATCAGACCAGAAGTTCAGAGTCCCATATATAGGAACTGACCTGAATGCTTGTTCTTGAGGCTTTTAATTCCTGGTATCATTACCATGTAAACTACCCCAAACAGGGAAACTACTAACAGTTTTACCAGCTAGCACCTCTGAACACATCAAAGAGCAAAATGGCATGACAATTTTTAGACTACAGTATTGACACTTATACTTTAGTGGAAATAAACAGCTCAGTTTTGCACTACCTTGATGAGGACAGAATGACATGGCTCCTGCCCATTGGGCAGGGCCAACAGGTGTGGGCTCCCAAGAATGTCAATGACTGCTGTGGGTTTCAAGTCATATTTGCATAATCATGTTCATATTTTCACAGTCCTTTTAATGTTTGTGACTCCAGAATAACTAGAAATAGCATAACTCCAGTAGTTAAAGAAGCATCTATCTCTTCAGCAATATTGTAAATGCTGGGACCTTCAGGACTTAAGGCTGTGAAAAAGAAATCTATAAATATAAGTTCAAAAATATATAATTTCTCAGCTCTGCAAAATTATAAGGGTTCAGTAGCAATTGAATAAGGAGTTTCACAGAACTAAAGGAAGAGAGGCAGCTACACTATGTGCCAGCTTGTCATAAAGATACAAAGACAGACACATACAAAGGCAGATAGATTTCTGAGTTCAAGGTCAGCTTAGGAAACAGTGAGTCCAGATACAGATGTGGTTGGAATGGTAATTCCAGGGTAGGTCACACCCAGTTTTCCTACCCTCTGTACTAAACATAGGCAAACAGATCTCTAAATTCTTTTGCAATGCTAAAAAAGAAAACAAATAACATACTTGCTGTCCATTTCCTAAGAGTCAATGGGCTAAGATTATGAAATGCAGATTTCTGGGCTGATCAAGAGGAACCTGGAATAAATAACTTAATTTATATGCAAATTAAAACTGTTTTTTGGGTTTTTTTTTTTGTGTTGTTTTGGATTTATTTGTTTGTTTGTTTGTTTTGACTGCATCAGATGAACTAGCAGAAAGCAATAGAAGTTGTTTTTTTAGAAGTTTTGCTAGTCAGAGGTGAGCTGTCTGGAGCTTTCTGGAGAGTGAAAGCAACTCTTGAAGAATTTTTTCTAACAGGATTTCTGATTTTAGTTAGAAAATCCAAGGAGAGCAAACACATCTCTTTTAGAATTGTTTATAGATATTTAAGTAGTTTTTTCTAGTAAGATTTAGGTCCAAGGTCAGAATTACTTGAAGAGCTGACACAGATGTTTTAGAACGTTTTCTACCAGTTATCCAGAGAAGGCTGTCTAAAGAGTGAACACAACACTTTTAGAATTGTTTCTGTTTTTCTGATTTTGTTTAGAAAATCCAAGAATTACTTTTAGAATGTTTCCTATAGAATTTCTGACTTGGTCAGAAGTTTCATGAATCTTTTTATAGCAGTTTTTCTGACATTGGTCAGAAAACCCATGAGGTATTCAGAGAGCTTTTAGAATTTTTGCTAGCAGAGAGAGCTGTCTGAAGCAGACACCTCGCTCTTTCAATGTAGCATTTTTAGAACAGCAAGAAAAACTGTCTACAGCAGATTTGAATGGAGAAATTCTTAAGACCCAGTCAATAAGAGGAAACCCATGCATGCTACTGGAAACCTAGCAAGCATTTCAAGACAAGTGACATCTTGGAGGAGAACCTTCAATAGCCCATATCATAAACTTCCATAATCCCTATATAGATTCAGAATATTTATCCCTTTATTGATAAAGAAGTGTAGTAGTTTTCATTTTCATGGATGAAACATTTTTTTTTTTTTGCTACAGATGAAAATCATTACAGAAAACCACACCCAATCAAAATGCAGAGGTACAGAGTTCAGTCCCAGCTGGTGCATCATCTGCAACATAATTTTTCACACATAAGGTTTATAAATCACTACAGTGTAGCAGATGGAAATTTTTTAGGGCAAGAAGAAAAGGGATTTTTCTGTGAGACATTATCTGTGAGGAATATCAGAAGCTCTACCTACAAATCCACCAACATCATTACTTAAACATGAACTGGATAAGGATGAACAATAGACATGCTAGTGGAATCAGAAAAAAAACCTGTTGAGGATTTAATGCTACACAAAAATCTGCCAACAAGAAAGGATGTTGAGAGCTGGAAAAAATATCTTCTCAATAGACAAAAGATCCAGTAGTTATCCAATATCAAATCATTAGCCTTGAAAAATATATGTATATAAATAAGCATATACAAACTTAAATGGTTTATTTATAAGTTTAAGAACATGTGTGTGTTTGTGTGTTGTGTGTGGATGAACGTGCATGTGCCTGTGTGGTACATGTGTTTACCAAGAACTAGTACATGAAAGGCCATGAATTGAAATAAGAACAGAATTCTACAGGAGGATTTGTAGGGAAGAAAATGAAGAGCAAAGTGTAATAAAATTATAATCTTATACTGTAAATAAATAAAAATAAAATAAGTGTTACATACTGTATTATATTGAGATTACTTTTATGATAAGCAATTTTGAGCTTAATTTTTTGTTAACTTATAAGCTAGTAGGGATCCTTCTGATTAACTGCACAGAGACTGTGGCATTGTACCCCACAATCATGAGAAACTGAAAACAAAACACACCACTGTCTAGAATAGTGACTATCTTCCTGGTATCTAGGCTGTCTTATACATTGTATAGATACCTTAAGAACCTTACTGAAGCTTCAAAAGAGCCTGTCAATATAGCCTCTAGTAAAGCAATAGAATTTCAGGAGGCTCAGATTTTCACAATAACCCAAGTATGCATTAGACTGAAAAAAAAAATCACTTCTGCTACCATATTTTAATGACTCTGACTTCTGATCCTCTGAAGACTACAAGAGCTGCTTTGAGACTTGTTATATCACAGATGCCCTCTATATTGTCTGTGTGAAAAAAATCATGGCACAGCTGCTCTGGAGGAAAAATGAGGGGAGTTGGCCTGTGTTTCTACCACACCAGCACTGCTCAAGGAAGCTTCAAGACACTGCACAGAGGGTGGTAAAATAGTGTGAGATGTAGGAAAACTAGAGCTGGTTCAGGAGTCCCCAAGCCTGCAAAGAGGTCAGAGCCAAATGGGTTCTCTGAATCTTGTACATGCAGGCACCACGGGGAGTCACAGAAAAGCTGAGAATGGAGTCAGAGAACCCACAGGCTGAGGATAGCATCTAGCCTTGGGCCAGGGAAGGGCAACTCTTGCTTATCTCAGAGGAGATTGTCCTTAACTTGTTGGCAGTTCTCTGGGAGCACAGATGGGTCTTCTACAGGAGATTAACTGTAGCTTTTTAGGCAAAGGCCTTTTCCATATTCCCCATGGAGGATGATGGTATATGAAAGAACCCCATGCTTCTAAACCATTTATTGACTGTTCATGGTGGAAATTAGAGGTAGAGACCTACTTGTCAGGGTCTGGCTCAAGATTATTTAATCTTTTGCAGGGAAGAATGTCTAGGACAGGAAGTTTATTGGCTAAGCTCTCAGGGCCTCCTGGATCCTCATTAGCATAAAGAGCTCTGTTCTGGGGCTACAGTTTCTTTTATGGGGAGTGTGGGACATGTTCACAGCCAGGCATCTAGGAGGGAGCAGGAAGTCACATAAGTCTCAGGTGTGTGCCAACTGAGTCTCTGGGTCTCAAATTCATTCTACCTTATCAAGCTTCCTGACTTAGTTTCACTATCTCAGATCCCTAATGATTCTCCATGAAGCTTTTGATGAATCAAAGTAATTGAGCATTACAAAGCTTGTGATTGGTTCCAAAGTAAATACAGCTCATATTCTGTCTGGCATAAGTAGGAACCATCCAAAGATATGGCAATTATTGATATGAATATACTTTTGTATGCAGATTATGTTTTTAATGTTAGATAAACCCATGTTTTCCTCACATTCTGGGTTAATCTGACAAACTGCTCTGCAATGTCTGATAAGTCACAAACTGTTATAGACTACTATAACACCGAATGAAATATTTTACTGAATAGTTTCTTTTACTTTTCCTTTCACCCGGGATATGACAAGAGAAAGTACTTTCCTGGAAACATAAATTTTAAAGCTCCTGGTAACAAAAGCAAGAAGGGAAGAATCCTGTGAATATCCACAAAGCTTAGGCTATAAAAGAAAGGAGATTGGCAAGAACAAAGGTTGTCATAATAGAACACACAAACACATCAAGAGAATTGTCAAGGTTTAAAATTTAATTTGTATCTGAGAGGACTCTCCCCTGATTCAGAATAAACTACCCCTAGTTAGATTCTACCTTTGAAGTTCTTGAAAACTCCACAAGCAGTGATATAAACTCAGTACCAAGGTATGAAATGTGAGTCTTTGAGGGGAACATTTGATTTTTAAAAGTATTAGAAAAGTAGGAAATAAAAAAATGAGGATAATTGAGAAGTAGAAGTAAATAAGGAGGATAAAATCTGAGAATGAGTATATAAAATAAATGCATAAATCTTTTTAAAAAAGAAAAGAAAAACAAAAAAAAATAACCTGGTGAGAATAGGGAGCAGCAATAATCCTTAGCAAATTAGAAGGACTCAGTAGAAATGTCAAGAGTTATTGAGACAGAAGCCAAAGATTAGGTCTTAGGGTATAGGTTAAGAAACTCAGTCATAAGGAGTTTAAATGATTGAAGGTTGAGGCCCCATGGTATTATAGCCAGCTATGTCACTCAGACAGCTGGATAGGGCTGAAATATTTCCACTAAAGGCAGATACAAGGCAAGAAGAAGGCAGCTATACTAATCAAGAATCAGACTGACGGAAGAAGCTGAATAAATATGGGTTAGAGGAAACAGAGGATGGATGGTGTATCATGGTGTAGGGCTGGATGGATGTCAGGAGTTATTTGTTTGTTTGAATTTCTAAGAATCACTAGGATTTGGGAAATTGAAGACTGGATAGGTGGCTTTGGTCACAATTCATCTAGTAGGCTTATGAACCCTTTGTGCAACTTTTTATGTAACTGTACTGGACAATTTATCAAAAAGTTTTAGTGAAGTTTGCATATTCATTAACTTCAGAGACATTTTTCTGACCCTTTCCTCTAAAAAGATATAGTTATGAAAGGGGAGAGCACAGAGGATATCATTAGATTCCTGGTTCTTAAGATTTTTGCCTTGAAAACTGGGTATCAGACTGGACAACATACAGTTGTCCATTGAATACAGTACAGACTGAAGAACTACAGTTTTATACATCACATAAGGCACTGAAATGTTTACAAATCCTGTATCATTTTGGTCAGTTATACTACATTCAAGAAAGCAGAACAGACCATGAGAGTAAAAGCCACCACAGCATGGTGAATTCATTATGTACATAGTAGCAACAGATCACTATATCAGCAACATCAGAAACTTGTGCATAGAGAGCACACACATACTTTTGATCTTACACAAATAGATTCTTCAAGCATGGAACCAACATCATTCTGCACCAAAAAGACATGTATATTTTTACTCACTTATAATTGGATAAAGACTATGAAATAAATAATTAACAAAGTTACAGTCCTTACATTAAAAGTGGTGACCTAAAAAAGAGAGCACGAGCGGGGGTACCAGGATCTCATTAGGAAGAAGAAATAGAATAAATTTTGTGGCTACACTAGGAAATGGCTAGTATTGTAAACAAAATTCATGTGGGGGTTGATGAGATGGAGTGAGACAGTATGTAGAGAGATGGCTAGAGTTTGAAGATTTTGGGGCAGGGTCTTGTTAAAAACAAGGTAGTAGAAGTTTACTGGAAGTTATGATGGTGATCTTAGTTAAGACTTGTAATAATAGGGGCTATTTAATCTGAACTATTAATGTATTGTAGGAGACAAGGGTCTTAGTGGTAGTATTGGGTTTTCTTCAGATGAGTTTTGTCCCAGGACATTTTCTAGAGATACACAAGCCATCCAGGTTGATGCTTGGAAAGAAAATTTCTTTAGGCAAATTGAAAGCTGGAACCATTCACTGGACAACATCTATATAGCTTACTTGACAAAGTTGATCTGGTGCTTTCATGTTGCCTTCAGCCCTATGTTCTAGTCTCTTTGGTATAGAAGGTTACTCTGCAGGCTATCAAAAGAGAAATGTGAAAACAAAACTTTTGACCTATAATCTGTCCTTCCTGCAATATGTGCCAGGACAATGATGGCATATAACTTGTAGAAGTGGCCTATCTATGTCCTATTTAACTTCCCATTCAACACTAACTGTATGGCCAGGAACCAGGACTGGATAGAGTAGATATCTAGGCTAGAACCAAAGACAACCAGTCTAAAAGAAAGAAATGAAAGAACAAAGGAAAAGGCAGGAAGGAAGGAAGGAAGGAAGGAAGGAAGGAGAAGGAAGGATGAAAGGAGGGATGAAGGAAGGAAGAATGAAAGAAGGAAAAGTCAATAAAATGGTTCTTAATGATATTCTGCTGTAACAGGAGATCAGTGCCTTATCTAGATTTTTCAGTGAGGCTTCATCTGGCAGCACATAGGAGCAATTTCAGAGACCTGCACCCAGACATTATATGAAGAAAGAATCTCAGTGGTAGGTCTCCATTACATCCCTCCCTTGGATGCTGGAGAATTTGGGCAGGTGAGGGGGCAGAAAATATTGTAGGCTCAAAGATGATGAAAGACTTTAAGAAAACGTATTCTACTGAATCAAATAACCAAGGTAACTATTGTCTTACAGAGATATTTTTTGAAGCCTGAAGCCAGCATCAGTCTGTACTTGCCTATTTGTGTATACACTGTGGTTGTCTATTATATCTGTCTCTCTATCTCTCTATCTCTATCTATCTATCCATCTATCTATCTATCTTCTATCATCTATCTAACTGTTGAAGGTGTATGTGTTTGTGTGTGTCTTTGACTATTTCGTCTGCCATTGGAACTCTTTTCCTCTTGTTGAGACGTCTTGTCCAACCCCAGTTTGAGGCCCTTTGCCTTGTCTTATTTTATTTCTGTTTTGTTGTGTTTAGTTGTTATCTCACGAAAGTCACCTCTTTTTTCTGAAGGGAGACAGAGGAAGAGTAGATCTAAGCAGATGGTAAAGTGGTGGAACTCAGAGAAGTGGAGGGAAGGGAAACTGTGTTTGATAATTATTATATGAGAAAAGAACCTATTTTAATTAAAAATTATAAAACCTGAAGGTATATAATAAGCCTTAATGATATTGATAATTATCTTTATTTTGTAGAAGGAATTCATTTTTCCATTTATTTGTGATTTTCAGGAATAGAACACAAAAAACTTAGACACAATAAAGGATAAAATAAAATGCCTAATTGTATTCATTTTCTCTCCATACAATGAGATCTGAACAACCTCTATAATTTTCTGTTCAGTTGGTCTTAGATATCACTAGTGACATATTTACAGTTATCTATACCTAAGTATGTCTTAGTGAACTCCTATCCATAAATTTCAAGTAGTCCTTTCATATACCAAATATTTCAGGACAGTATTCCTGGGAAAATGTGAATAAAAGTATACTCATCTTAGATAGAGAATCAATTAAAAATCAAGAAAAGTTGTCACCCAAATCTAACTTCATGAATTAAGAAGTGTTATTGGATAACTTAAAAGGAATATAGATAAGTTATTATTTACAGAAGAAAATATGTTTCAAAAAAAGATGCATCACTAAGGCTGTAAAGGCCCGTTCTGTCCCACATTTGGGGGCAGCTCTGTACTGGCCTAAGCTGCTGCTCCGGTCCTCTGGTCAGGGTCTAGCAAGAGAGAGAATGGGGATGAAGGGACAAGAGATGTGAAGAATGGAGACAAGACAAGGACTGATCAAGTCTTGTCTATTGAGAGGAAATCATGGCTATATGTAAACACAAGCAGGGGAACACAGCTGAAGACACTTTTACATGTGCACCTTGCAGCTGGAGGCACTAAACAATAAAACAACTATGGGAGAAAAACAAGATGTTTATCAGAGTGTGCTCAGCTGTTGTAGGCTGTTGAAAAAGTCTATTGTCAGGATATATGGCTTGAGATGGCTGCAAAGATGATAGCAACTTTCTGCTAGGAGTCTGTTACCAACAGGTCTCCCTTTTTTAAATAGTTTTCAAAAGGGAAGGCTGGGAAAACTTAAGGAAACCATGCCTGCCTTAGGTTGGAACAAAGGACCCTAGCCTCCCTTTCCCATCTCTGGATACTAAACAGCCATTGGTTGAGCTCCTGTCTTAGGATGGTGAGGCCTCCCAGATGGGAACAAGGGTCTTGAGGTGTTCTCTTACCCATCATTGACTATCCAGCTTAGGGTGTAAGTTAGGGGTTAATCCTCATCAGTCTTAATGACAGAGGTTTTAAGATCCCCCTGTAATAACGGACCTGTATGGGTTTCAATTGAATAGTGCCTACCTGTTGTTCAAAAGCCATTGGTCTGTTGAACAGCATGAATCGGAGAGACAAGAGATTTAACAATGCCTGAATGGTTGGTATAAAAGCAACACTCTTTTTTGAGGGTAGCACACAACTCCCTTTGTTGGAGGACTAAAAAGTATAAGTTTCTTCTGTTCTGTAGCACTATTTCAGCTAAGAAGGATAATAAATTTTACAAATGCGATATAGCAGATGAGCCTTTATGGCCTGATCTAAGTTAGATGGCGGATCTGATAAAGTCACTGTGGCTACATGAGTGGCTAGATCTGCCTTGGTGTTTCCCTCAGAAAGAAGACCTGGTAGCCCAGTGTGGGCTCTCAGGTGTCCTATAAAGAATTTACACTTTCTCCTCAAAATTAATTGTTGACACTGTGAAAACAAATTGGCTGCTTCTGAGGAATGCTTTATTTGTGCAGCAGTTTCTAGCTTCTGAAGAATGCTTTATTTGCACAGCAATTTCTAGCAGAGGGATAGATTGTGTATCTGTAAATATTAATGGTTTGGTTTGGAAATGCTTGAAACACAGCAATAACAGCATGCAATTCAACAAATTGAGCTGACACAGATGATGTAGCAAAGGAGATTACTTGATTCTTAAAGTCCTAAGCGGCTGTTCCTGATGAGGAACCATCAGTGAAAACTAGCAATGCTTCCTTTATAGGTGCATGCACAGTAGGAGATGGAAAAACAAATGCATGGCGATTACAAAATTGAACTTGTCTGGCAGATAATGATTATCTAGCTGACCATCAAATGAGGCACATGCAATAGGCCAAACTTCAGAATTCTGCATAAGCCAATTAACCTGATGCCTTGTATAGGGTTGTACTATGAATCAGGATCTTTTCCAAAATATTTTTGACTGTTATCTCTGCCTAACATAATCATATCTGCTACAGCTGCATAGTATAGATAAAGAACCTTTTTAGGGGATGAAGGAAGATGAACCCATGATATGGATGCAGTTTGCCAAAAAAAAAAAAAAAAAAAAACAAAACAAAAAAAACAACAACAAAAAAAAAAAACTGCAGTAGGAGTTAGTTTAGTGTTAAAAATAAGAAAATATAAAGGCTTAGAATAATTAATATGAATTACAAATTGGAATGAAATAGCACTCTCAACCTTCTGTAAGGCTTTTCTACCCTCCTCTGTTAGAGCCCTGTCAGACTTAGGGTCAGGATCTCCTTTAAGAATATCAAACAAAGGCTTCAAGTCTCCTGTCATAAGTTTCAAATATGATCATAGCCAATTAATGTCTCCCAATAGTTTTTGAAAATCATTAAGGGTCTTAAGGGAATCAGTCCTCAAGGTGGCCTTACTGTTAATAACATGTGGACCATTAATCTGAAATCCTAGATAAGTATATGGATCTTGTAATTTTATATTTTCTGGTGCTATTTGTAACTCTGCAGTCTGTAAAGCTGTTTTAAGATCATCAAAGCTCTGGAGTACCTGCTTTCCATCTTTTCCTGCTATTAAAATATCATCCATGAAATGAATCATGTAGATTTGCTTCCATATGGTTCTAACACTTTCTATGGCAGAAGCCACAAACTTTTGGCACAAGGTAGGACTGTTAGTCATACCCTGAGGCAAGACCTTCTATTGATATCTTTTCATAGTTTCTCTAAAGTTTATATCAGGAACACTAAAAGCAAAGCACTTTCTATCGTTAGGATGCAAGGGGATAGTAAAGAAACAGTCTTTTAAATCTATAACTATTTTATAATAGCCTAAATCTATGGCCGCTGGTGAGGGCAGCCCAGGTTGTAAGGCTCCCATCAGAATCATGATCCTGTTAACAGCCCTCAAGTCTTGCAACAATATCCACTTTCCTGAGGTTTTCCTAATGACAAATATTGGGGTGTTCCAGGGAGTTATTCTCTTCTAAATGTCCTGCCTGTAATTGCTCCTGCACTAGCAATTGAGCAGCTTGTAATTTTTCAGTGGTTAGGGACCACTGATCCACCCAGATGGGTGAGTCCCCCTTCCAGGTGATGGGATTGGCACAATGCCCTAGGGGTGCAGCTGAATCAATAGCCCCCATCAAAAATATCCCAAGCCTCTTTTTCCAGAATTACTATGGACCTCAATAGGATGAGTAATCTTCCCTTTTTCCTAATCCTTTCCCTGGGGAAAATCCAGAGTTTATCATTTGAGCCATGATTACTTCATTAGGGCTGCACATAATCAATCCCAACTGGGATAATAGATCTCGGCATCAGAGATTAATGGGAAGGCCCAGGATGACATAGGGTTGTATATTGCCTGTATTTTCTTCTTTGTCTTTCCATGTCAGTACCTTAGAGCTTTGTTTGTGGATTTTCACTCTAGCCAATACCTCTTAAATTGGTTGAGGTTGGGGTCAGAGGCCAGGTAGCAGGCCAATCACTTTGTTTGATAATTGTCACATCAGCTCCTGTATCAACCAAACCTTGGAATGTCTTCCCATCAAGCCATATTGTCATCATAGGTTTTTGTTTAACTATAGGTTATACCAAGTATGAATCAGAGGAACCAAAGCCTTGATCCCCTCTCTTAGGACTCTTATATATGTGATTAGTAGGGATCAATGGAAGTAACAATAGTTGAGCTATCCTCCTTCCTGTAGGAATGGTGACTATATTCTGTATTGCCTTGTCCATTACTTAATCTCACCTTGATTATCACTGTCTATAACTCCAGGAAAAATTTGTAACCTTGCATAGTTGTACTGCTTCTTCTCTCTATTAGGCCAAACACATTTGGATAGAGTGGTCCAAACACTCTGATGGGTAAGGCCTAAGGTCCCATTTCTGGGGTTAATACTGTGTGGGTGGCAGAACTGAGGTCCAGTCCTGCACTTCCTGTTGTTGCTTGACTAAGTTCAGAAAGGGGTTGTTGTTTGCTGGTATGATACTGACTGCCCCATAAGCCTGTTTTTGCTTGTGTTGGCTCAGGGCCTGGGGCAGGCCCCTGTTCCCATTTCCCTGATTATGGAAAAAGGTGTTTCCTTGTGCATCTGTGTTGGACCGACCCCAGCTGGGTCCCACGACGGTCTCCGAAGGTGGGTGCGAATGGCGGCTACCTCTGCCCACAAGCGGTCCAGAGAGATAGAGTGCTGGCAGGGCAAGCCTGGACGCTGCCTGCTGTGCCTCTGCCGCCAGTGGTGTCAGCAGAGAGAGGGAAGTGTTACAGCTCCAAAGTGTTACAGCTCTGCTCTTTGAGGGGCCTCAGTGAGTCACTGGCTGGCCTGCGAAGAGGGGGGAAACCTGTAACAGAAGCTCTCAGACACCGGGATGAATCTTGTGCATACTTTACTTGAGTCAGGCCCAAATATATACAGTTTGAGGTGGGTTAAGGTCGGGGGCAGGTAGGCAGCAGGTAACCCCCTATTGGCTTGGACTGAGAGCTTGGGAATCCCTCATCTGCATGATGGTGCTATTCCTACATGACCAGTGGCCATGAACCTCTCTGTGGGAGGGAATGTGGAGGGCTGAAGCGGGGGCAGCCAGGCCTGGGAAGAACTCGAACACCTTCCGTCCCAGAGGATATATTCAGGGTGCCGGGTTCTGAAAGTTCTTTCAGCCAGGCGCCTGACTTTCCACAGCTCGCTGCCCCACAATTCCATCTCTTTTCTTTTATAAAGGAGAAGTGTCATCACAATAAGTGTCTCCTATGTTGGGAACAGTTTGATACTGAACCAAGACCTGATTGGTAGTCACTTTTGCAATGCTACTTATCTGTTGCTTTAGAAACTGAATGAGGCAAGGTGCCAAGAGAAGCAAGGCTCCAACGGCTAGTAAGGGGTCAAGGAGGGGAAGAATCCAAGCCATCAAGGGGTTAGAGTACCAAGGGGTAGGGGTGTTGGGAGCGTAGTGTGTTCGGAGGTTCCCCCGGAGCTCTTTGAACGTTTGTACATCTTGTTCTACCAGCCTAGACTCATTGACATAGAAGCAACATTCCTCCCCCAGCAAAACACAAGTCTCCCCCTTGTTCAGCAGTCAACAAGTCTAGGGCTTTCTGGTTCTGTAGAGCGACTCCTGCCAAAGAGGTTATCTGGTGTTGGAGGGATTCAAGGCTGTCTGTAGTAGAGGCCATGGCCTGGTCAAGCTTGTCCTGGAAGTCACCAGCCAGATGTTGTGTTTGGACAAGGGCTGCTCCAGCAGTTCCAGTAGCACCAAGAGAGACAGCAAAGCCTAGTCCAATGAGCAGAGGGATGAAGATCTCTCTCTTCTTTCAGCTTTCTCCCATCTGCAAGGCGAGTTCTTTGGGTTTGTAGAGGTAGACCTGAGACAACAATCACGGGGGCGCAGGAGCCCTGAAAATGAGGGTTGATACAGGCACCTGTAGTGTCCGTGCACCAGAGGAGGGCAGGAGGGCTAACACATACTGATTTGGTGATGGTGATGTCATGGGCACATGTGAGATGGGGTTTTGAAGAGGGTCCTACAAGGCAAAGAGGTGGGGTTAGGTCAAAGAGAGGAATATCTTGTATTTTCCTCACGGGCAGGGGTCCGTGGAGGTCGTAAAGGGAAAAGTTAATGGGAACAGCTGTTAATAATGGGCGGGAGAGAGAGGCGCAGAAAAAGCATTAGGAAGAATTGGGGTGAGTTGTTAAGGGAAGGAGGTCTGCTACATATTGGATGTATTATATCCAGGAGAGGGTAGCCTGTAGTTTCCTCCTGAGACTGGTTTTCCTGTTGGATAATATTAGCATGGGTAAAGGCAGATTTGGGGGCAGGGACAAGTTCACGGGAGACGTCTAGGCCAGCTACTGGGTATCTGGCATAGCCATTGGGGTAGAGTTTACCCATGATTCCGGTTGGCTAACGTTCATTCCATGGATCACTAATAGAAAGCTGAAAATGAGTTTTAAGGTTGGTGAACATGGGGCCACCACGGTTGGTGGATTCCATCTTGCAGCTCCAATATCTTCAACCTCCATATGTGGAGACTTCCTGGAGGCATTCACCTGTGTTTCGGTAAGGAAAGTAGAGAAAAGGGCTGGGGATAGTAGAGATGGATTCCGGGTGTAGGGGAATCTCAATCTTGGTTCGACATCCTTCAAGTGGGCAGTCCTGGGTTCCTATAACTTTGTTGTGTCCGTTGTAGGTTTCCCTAGCATAGAATCTCCAATGGTAGGTGTTGGGAAGGCTAGGGAGAGGCTGGGCAGTAGCAGAGTTAGTGTGAAGGATGACAAAATCTGCCAAGAGAATGGAGGAGAAGGGGGCTTGTGGAGGGCACATGGCCTAGGCAGCTGTCATCAGGTCATGGATGTCCTTCCAGGAGATCCTGCTGCTCCTCGGGGTACGATATCTCCTTTGTCTTCTGCTCCCCTTCCTTGGTTCTTGATCTGCCAGTGAGAGGCGGGCCATCTTCTTGGTTGGTGGGGTGGTGTCGGACATTTCTGGCAGGGACCCAGATAGGCTTAGGCTGGTCCTGTGGAAAGACACAAACGTAACCCCTCCCAGTTGTAAGGAGGGGGTCTGGTCCCTTCCAAATTCCATCTAAAGGATCTCGCCATTGTACTAGGATAGGGAAAGCTAATTTTGGTGTGTGCCAATGGAAGGGAAATAGGAGGGTGTCTGGAGGTTCTGTAGATGTTAAATATGTTTGGGTAGTCAGGGCCATCATTAATTGTACATTGGGGGGATAAGTGGTGGTTTGTTGTTTTAGGAGTTGGGCCTTCAGGGTCTGGTGTGTTCTTTCTATTATTCCTTGGCCTGAGGGTTGTGGGGAATTCCCGTATGATGGGCAATTTCCCAGTGTGCTCAGAAAGTTTTAAATTGAGCTCTAGTGAAGGCCGGGCCATTGTCAGTTTTTATCTGTTGAGGAATGCCCATGATGGCAAAGGTGGAGAGCATATGGTAAATTAGCCTTTTTGAGTTCTCACTGGTCTGGGCTGTAGCCCATATAAAATGTGAGTAGGTATCCACAGTTACAAAAACCGAATTTGTCTACCAAATTGGGGAACATGGGTAACATCAATTTGCCATAAGGCATTAGATTTGAGGCCTCAGGGATTGGTGCCCATGGTTTGTAAAGCTGGGGTAATAATGAGGGATGCACAAGAGGCACAAGATTTTATTATCCTTTGGAGCTGAGCAAGGGGATGTGGGGAAGCAAGCATGAAGCCCCTTTAGATTGGTGTGTGTGGTGAATGAAATTGGTCTGCTTGCTCAGTGGAGGCTATGAATATCCCAGTTGAGGCAGTTTGGTCAGAGAGTGCATTTCCCTCAGATATAGGACCTGGCAGGGGACTGTGAGATCGGATGTGCTGGATATAGATAATGGAGACTCTCTCCTGTAAGAGGGCGGAGACCTATGTGAGTAGAGGGGATACTGGGTTGTCATCTAGTTTGACAAATGATCTTGACAACCAGGGAAGCAAATTGACAGCATATACACTGTCTGAAAAGAGGATAAGGGGGCCCTTGACTTCTTTAAAAGCTAGGTAAATGGCATATAGTTCTTTGTATTGGGGGGAGTGGTGGGAGAGTTCTTTGAATCAAAGGAGAGGGGGCTCATCTTCCAGGAAGTAGTATATTATATCTGCAGCCCCCTCTTCCCCCCATCCATAAATATTGAGGGAGCTCCTGCTATAGGATCTCTGGAGAATAGTTTTGGGGCTAGCCATCATAACAAAGGGAGGGCAGCGGTCCATTTTTCTCAGGATAATGATTGTCAATTTGTCCTGGGAACCCTATTAAGCTGATATCAAGTGGGAATGATTTCTGATTAGCCATTGAACTTCGGAGAGGGAGACGGGGTGACAAGACATCAGGTTCTTTCCCTAGGGTTTGTAAGGCTCTATTCCTGCCATTTTTAATCATATTGGCAAGTGCATCCACTTCATTTAAAACTCGGGATGTACCACCCATCGGGGTATGGAGCCATTCTAGCACCCCTTGTGGCTGGTAAAGGGATCCTACAAGGGTGGGGGAAGAGTTAAAGATAAGGAGATGTACAGGTATTGTTGGGTCATATCTAGCAAGAGCCATATCTTTTAGGGCTGAATTGACAGATTTTAGGGCTTGGACTGCTTCTGGGGACAGTGTCCTTGGGAGGAGGGACTCTTATCTCCCTTAAGGAGGTTAAGGAGGGGTTGAAGGGTGCTTTGGGAAGGTGGAGCCAGGGTCGACGCCAGTTAAGGTTGCCCAAAAAGCTCTGGAGGGAGGCGAGAGTTAATTTTTGAGGGAAGGAAAGGGTGGGTTTGAGGGGGTGTATTGAAGTAAGGGAGAATTCTGTTCCTAAAAATGCAATGGGAAGAATAAGTTGGATTTTGTAAGGGGCTATTTTGAATCCTAGAACAGATAGGGAAGGTATTAGCTGGTCTTTAAGTTGGGAGGGGGAGGTAGAAGCATCCCCCCATAAAAGAATGTCATCCATGTAATGATAGACATTGAGTCCTTTGTCTAAATAGGGTTTTAATGCAGTGGGTACAGCCTCTTGACAAATGGTAGGACTGTTAGCCATTCCCTGGGGAAGAACAGTCCATTCATATCGTGAGGCTGGGCCAGAGTTGTTAACGGGGGCACTGAGAATGCAAAACATTCACAGTCCCGGGGGTGGAGAGGGATGAAAAAAAAAACAGTCTTTTATGTCTATGCTAATAGGGGAACATTGGCAGGAATGGATGAGATGTGGGTAGCCCCCTTTGCGGGGAGTCCCAGATTCTCATGGTTTTATTAATTGCCCTCAAATCTTGCAATAATCTCCACCCCCTGAGCTCTTTTTTATAGCAAACAAAGGGGTGTTCCATGGACTGAGGGAGGGGCGGATGTGTTGTAGAGACAGCTGCTCCTCTACGAGTTCTCTGAGGGCTGTAAGTTTCTCCCTTGATAGAGGCCACTGTGGGACCCAGACAGCTTCGTTGGAGAGCCAATCAAGGCAGGGAGTATTAAATCTGACAGTGGCCTCTAGAATTGGGGGTGATTTGAAGGGGGGTTATTTGGATCGCCGGGGGTACTAAATTTTTATAAGTAATATCTTCTATCTTAATGTGATCTCTTTCTGGTTGGGTGGTAAGAACCACATCTAGGGCCTGTACGATATCTCTCCCTAAAAGATTTGTGGCTACTTGAGCCACCAGGGGGCATATGAAGCCTGTAGTCCCATCCGGGTCCTCCCACCTATAAGTCTGTTTGGTGATACACCATGAGAGGTACCCCTTATGCCTAGGAGCTGGGGCCCAGGAATAATTGCCAGTCTTGTGGGACCTCTTGTTGTCTTAAGATTGTCCGATCTGCCCCAGTATCAATAAGACACTTGAATGGTTTATCATCTATTTTAATGGTTAACTTTGGGTGGGAACCTTCTGAGATGCTGGACACCCACAAGGCCTCTATGAGAGTACTTGTCCCTCTTACTGTCGGGGCTGAGGGTTGCCCCGTTTGAAGTTTAAAGGCTCTAGTGGCTTGCCATCCTTATCATATCGAGCGGTACAGTGCTTCCTCCAGTGGAAACCTTTTCTGCAGTGGGGACAGATGGTCTTAGTGGGAATAGAATTTGTTATAGGAGGAGAGTTTAGTGGGCATTCGTCCCTCCAATGTCCTGCCTCTCCACATTTGAAGCAGATTCCTTCTGTTTTTACTGCTGCCACAAATGCCTGAGCTAGGATGCAACCTGGTGTGATTTGGTTCCTATTTCTCGGGTTGCCATAATCCACCTATCAGGATGTTCTTCCCAGAGACCCTGGCAAGCTAGCCTAGACTCAGAAGTCATGCCTTCCCAAACAGTGGTTTTAAGAAGAAGGTCCCTAGCTGTGGGGTTGGAGATTTTTCTTTCTAAGCTTATTTTAGTTCTGAGGATAAAATCAGATAGGGATTCTCCAGCCTTCTGATGGAGGGAGAGCAAGAAGTAGGCGGAGTCTTGTGACCCTGAGGGTGGAGTTAGCCTGTTCCAGGCCTGAAGGGCACAGAGGCATACTTGCTCATGTACCCTGCTGGCTGAGTTGCTTGCTGTGCTCCAGTAGAGAAATCTTCCTGGCCAAAGAGTTCTTTAAAAGTCCATGGGGTGTCATCGCCCTCTCTTGGTTTTGCCTGACTTGTTGAAGGCATTCATCACGATAGTAAGCCTCCCATTCTAGATATATTGGGCCAGGAAGAGCAGAGCGCAAATATCTCGCCAATCTTGGGGGGTGTTTAAGTTGGCAATATGACTGTAGGAGAGATTTTGTCCATGGTGCATGAATGCCTTCTTCCTTTACTGCTTGCCTGAGCTCTTTTAGATCTGAGGCTTGGAGTGGGTACCAATTATGTGGTTTAGCTCTAGTGGGATTGATATTAATGGGGAATGCTCGAGCAGTTTGAGTTTTGAGTTCTGTATCAGACTCTTGAGTATCATGGGAGGTGGGGTTAGTTTTTTTATGAGAGTCCTTAAAATTGCAAAGTTTTTGAGTGGTTGACAATTGAGTATGAGGGGCTATGGAATTTGGCAGGCTTTTAACTGCAGGCTCTGAAGGCCTCTCACTTTTGAGGCTTGGAGGAGGAAGGGATTTAAGGGGAGAGGCAGGCGAGAGCTCCTTTGATATTTTAATGAAGTCTTGCCTTTGGATGGGGAAGGGAGGGGCAGGAGGAACAGACTGTCTGTTTGGCATTTCTTCTAAGGCATAAGGTGGAAGGGATGGGTAGATGGATTTTATTTCTCTTATTAATTGGGTAAAGGCTGCAAGGTCTGAAATGGGGTGATTTGGTTGACCTTGATCTTTAGTTTCCTTTGACTGAGGGGTGTCACAAGATGTATTGTTCTCGGTCTGTCCCTTTTTAGATGGCTCTATACATTGCAGAATTGCAGCTAAGATTGTCAAGAAACCATGAGGGAGCCTTTTTCCTTCTTGGGTATTTCTGTTTTTTATAAGGGAAGCTACTCTGCTCCATGAATCTGTGCTGTAGATATTGTCCTCAGCCATACATGGGGCTATCTGAAGGACTTCCTCCCAAAACAAGGAGGCTTGTTTTTTGGTTATTTTTACCCCTTGGGAATCTAGTAGGACACATATTTGCCTGACCTGGGGTGATTTTTTTTTGATGTTGAGTTCCCCATGATAGAAAAGAGGAGAAAGCGCTTTGTCCAAAGGGAACGTTCCCTAGCCTGATGGCTTTGGGGGATTCCAAAGAGGTCCAAAACGCCAAGCCTGACCGCAGATTAAGAAAATGACAACCACCCTGTGGCTTTTAAATGGTTGCTGCGTCACCAGATTTATTCTTTTTGTTTTTTAGAGAGGGTCTAGATAGAGAGTCTTTGCCAATGCCCATTGTGGCTGATGGGATTTAAGCAGAGGCCAGAGGAACCTTCATCCAACACCAGAGAGTTGCTCTGGCCAGAAAGTGTCAGTTGTTCCTTCGGCTTATTTAAATCCTCCCGATGGCTCTGACGGAAAACACAGGAGGAAGTAATAGGTTGTTGGTCTCTAGAGTAAGGGGACTTACCTTCTGTTGGTCTTGTTGTTGTGGCATTGTTCATTGTCTGGGCTCAAAGTCAGGGAGGCAGAGCGAGATTGAGACGGGGCGCACGAGTGGAGTTGGCAGTGCACCGCACAGGTCAGGCGGCCCAGTTCTTGTAGTTGGGTGGGTTCGAGCTGCACGTTGGGTGCCAGCTGTTGGGTCCCCAAGATGGTCTCCGAAGGCGGGTACGAACGGCGGCTGCCTCTGCCCATGAGTGGTCTGGAGAATAGAGTGCTGGCAGGGGAAGCCTGGACGATGCCTGCTGTGCCTCTGCCTCCAGAGGTGGCGGCAGAGAGAGGGAAGTGTTATAGCTCCTAAGTGTTACAGCTCTGCTCTTTGAGGGGCCTCAGTGAGGCACCGGCTGGCCGGTGAAGAGGGGGGAAACCTGTAACAGAAGCTCTCGCTGCCCCACACATCTATCTGTCTTGGATCTACATTCACTAGCCCAATGCCTTCCACATTTGCAAAGTAGGCATAGCCAGGCTGCTTTCTAGACTGTCTCTGGGTTAACTCATTTTCTGCCTTGCAATCTTTTCCAAAGTGTCCAGGCTTGCCACACTTAAAACAGGCCTTTTCATCTCTACCTGCCAAAGAATCTCTTACTGATTGTCCTTGCATGGCAGCTGCCATAGCTAAGCCCTGTTGGTAAGAAAGCCCTATGTCAGAACAGAGTCTGATATACCCAGTAAGGTCTGTCTTTTTCCTGGAGGGTCTAATGGCTGCTTGACAGGCAAGATTGGCATTTTCATATGCAAGTTGTCTCACATAATCTATGCCTGCCTCTGCATTACCAAAAATCCTCCCACACAGCATCTCTTAATTTTCCTTAGACAAGGTTCTTGAAGTGGATATCAGCTAACATAGGCATGCCTACCAACTTGTGATTGCAGAGAAAATGCAAATCTGCAGAGTACTCAGCTGCAAATCAAACACATATATCATACCAATCTCACTGAAACTCATTTATCATTTCTGAATACTAAATTGAAAGATTATAAGAGACAGAGGTAGTTGATAATCTCAAAGTAACTATAATTTTAGACATAACTGGGGCTACTTACTAGGGTCCTTTGTCAGCCTAGAACTTTGCCTTCAAATGCAGATGGAAAGCTCATTTTCCAATCATTTTTTTATGTTTTGTATTATTACAGAGGTCCCTGTGAGTGCCCTAATAGAGGAAAGGTTAGTACAAGAAAAGAAAAAGAGCTCAAAGGTGGTTAGCTACATTCAATCTCTCAATTTGTACAATTTCTAGTTTCTGGAAAATCTCACAAAACTCTGCAGAAATGGTGCCTTCTCTAGCATCCTGCCTGGACTTGCCTGTCATCTTACTGGTTTTGGAATGTAAGAACTAAATATTTCTTTGTCGATTCCACCAGCCTATTATAACAGTTATAAAAGAATTTATATCAGTTTTGATAGCTTAATCAAGACATATGTAAGGCCAAGCTTGACAAAATGCTAGAACAGACTGGAGAAGCTATGCGCAAAAATTGAAACACATGCTGAGGGCAGATGGGCATTTTGTAGCTGCTGGGAGAAAGAGTCAGTTTTTATTAATGATGTGAGCCATCTGAAACTTACATACTAGAAGAGACACATCCCACTCATAAGATTAGCTGGGCAATGCAAAATCTATACTCAATTGGAAAACAGAAGCAAAGGAGGAGGAGAAGGAGGAGGAAGAGGAGGAGGATGAGGAAAAAGAAGAGGAGGAGGAGAAGGAGGAGGAGGAGGAGAAGGAGGAGGAGGAGAAGAAGAAGAAGAAGAGGAGGAAGAGAAGAGGAAGAAGATGAAGAAGAAGAAGAAAGTGGAGGTGGATAGACATGTGGAGGTACAGATAAGGATATTAGGGCATGTTCAAAATAAATCGATTAAAATTCTTCAAAAATTAATAAAATATTATCTTTAAAGGCACTTCAGTGAGATGGTATGGATGGTACAACCTACAGAAAAGAAAAGTGTAATTCCGCTGCCAAAACTGTAAATGTATCTGCATGTGGTGTTGCATGGGTAAGTCCCTGAACCTACTCTGCCAATCCAACACATTGTCTTTTCTTATCAGCTCATACATGATTTTACCTCAGACTGTGGATTCCTGATATTGATTCCTTGTTTGTGAGAATTTATTTGAGGGTCTTTGATAATCATAATTAAATGGATGTGATTTATTCGTATATTTCACTATTACATGGAAATTTGAATGACAAAAGTGACCAAAGATTAGATCTTCATCATTACAAAACCACAATTTTTTTTTAACAAGATAATGGCATGTTTATATTCTCTTGATCCAGGTAAAGCAAAATCTAGAAACAGTAAAATCATGACTCATCAAAAATGGGCTTAAAGTAGGAAAACACAAAGCTATGACAGCTGTAATATTCAGTGCCCACCAATTGGGATCATGTGAAAGAGTAATATAGCCATATAAAATGGAGGACAGTGTATTCAACACTAAAAAGGTAAAAGCCAATAACAGAATGGACTGAGTGGCTCTATTTTCAGCAGAGATTCTAAAAGAAGCATGACTGTGAAGGATGTGTTGAACCCTTTTCTTGTGTCTGTAAAGTATGACAATCATGAAGGTGCTGGAAACTACAATGAGTAGAGAAAATAAGACTTCTGGAAACACACAAAATGCTGCATACAATAAATCTATTATTATGTCACGGCCTTGAGAGGGGCAGAAGTCATAATCACTCTTTTGTGTTTTATTTTCTCTGTTACTCTTGGTAGATGTATATAAAGGGAAAAGCATATTTAGTAACAGAAACAGGATTCAGCAGAGGGAAATTGACAGGCCCATACCCTTTCTATTTTTGACTTTAAATTCCTTCCAGCAGGAGTTCCGGGAGCTGATGGTGACTGCCTGAAAGACACTCAAGAGACAGGTGGTGCAGATGGACATACACCTGGCAATTCTTTGAACATAAAAAATGACTTTGCACCCAACATCATTGAATAACTGCTTTAACCCAAAAGTTCTCATTACCTTAGGGGGTCCTTGAGAGAGAAGGATCAGGGAGTTGGATGTGAACACATGTATAAGAATCATATCTATGATCTTTAATGTGTGTTCTCTGTAGTAAAGGACTGGATAGTAGAAATGAAGGGAGAAGTTTCCCAGAATACCAACTAGAATCTCAAGTGAGAGTACTATTCCTACTGCCATGTCCCTAAAGTACATTCTGTCATTCAGCATATTTTTCTTTGAATAATGACAACAGTCGTGTCTCTGATTGAAAACATAGACTGAAGTTAGCTACGTTAAGCCACATGTGTTCAAGCATTACAGGAGCATGTTCAAAGTTATGGTGTACATTGTAGCAACATTCTGTTTCGAAGCAACAATTTTATCATTATTAATATTTTCCATGAAATTTTTGAAGTCTGAATTCACATGTTTCTGAACAAAATGCCCACTACATTCTGGAGAAATTTGATCATTATGAAATATGTTACTCCATACAGTAAGAAGCAATTGCTAATGAGTTTGAATGGAATGAATACTCACTTCTGCAATCCAGTCATTTTGGAAGAAAATAGAATTTAGTCACCATTTTGAACATGAAAAAATTCTTATGGCCCTGATGTGACACTGAAGCTATAAAATTGTATGTGTTATATAGTGCAGTGAATATATAATCTTAGAAAAATGTTTGTAATAAAGGATAGAACACTAGCCGGGCAGTGGTGACGCACGCCTTTAATCCCAGCACTTGGGAGGCAGAGGCAGGTGGATTTCTGAGTTCGAGACCAGCCTGGTCTACAGAGTGAGTTCCAGGAAACCCCGGCCTACACAGAGAAACCCTGTCTCGAAAAACCAAAAAAAAAAAAAAAAAAAAAAAAACAAAAGGATAGAATACTAAGTATAAGTTGATTTTATAAAATAGAACATGTACAGTGAGAAAGAGCTTTTATCAAGTTTCACAAAAACTCACATATGATGCTGTATGTATGCTTGATTCAGGTTGTGGGAGGAGATTAGACCAATATTGCCTTGTGTAGTGAACTCTTACCAAAGGACAATACAATGAAAATAGATTATTCTATATACAGAACATTGAATATAAGAAACAAAACACAAAATGATATTCAAATGATGAGTAAGCAAGGAAAGAATGTCTAGTGTTCTTATTAGATTTACTGTTTGGTATTATTATACAGTAGCATAGATGCAATGGAAAAACATTTGTGATAGCAGCGCTTATTAAGGATGAGAATAATGTAGGTTTATCAGGAACTGTTGGTAATTTTCTCATGAATGAAAGTATTTATCAAGTATAGGTATGAACACACCTTTCAAAAATCGCATTTTGAGATGATTTCTTCAAAGACAAAGTTCAAAAAGTATAAACAAGCAGTCATTGATAGTAAGAGATTTCCCCACTTGTCCATTGCAAGTGCACTGACTCAGGTGATACACAGTGAGATTCTCTGTAACAATATAAATGGAAGAGCAAACCATTCAAAGAAGTAAAATGCATCAAAAACTTCCCAGGAAAATATGAGTTCTTACAATGTAATTTAATTTATATAAAGCACAGCGTATTCCACATTGATTAAGTCTTCTAATGGTTGAAATAGAATATGAATCTACATCCTCATAATCACACACAATCTCAAACACCTGAGGGAAAAAATATTGATTTAATGAAAAAACAGTATTAATAAATACAGTTGTCATTATCTTTTTTAATGGATTGTGAGGTGGACTATTTCAGGTAGTATCTCACTCTAAAAATTATGCAGATCTAGCCTAAATGTTTCTAACATCATACGACTGGCACATATGGATTCCTGTAATTCCCTCCCACAGGCAATTTTTATCTATTGATGGAAGTGCTGAGGAAAAACATGAGCTTCATTTTTAATTACAATGAATATTTTTTAAATTTCCTATCACAGAATCAGAATGCATATCGTTGGATGGGTTGCTTAAAAGTGATGCATAAGAAGTTAGTCTTTTTAAAATGAACAGCATGGAGGCACAGAATGAGATCATCCAATGAATAAAAAACAAATAACAAGACTTACAAATGTTAATGATCTGCATAATATGAATTCACATTGATGCTCCTGATTTTTTGTTACACTTGGGTAAGCAACTTTGTGTGTTTCTTCAAATAATTAAATCTTGCAAAATTGACAGAATGTAAAGTATCTTACAGAAAAGACTTGCAAACAAAGCATTCATGGGAGCTCCTTAAGTCCATCCCACCAAGAAGACTTCTCTTGCTGAGGCAGCTGGAAACACTCAGGAAATTATATCCAAAGTTGCATCTTCCATAGCAAATATATGGAAACAGAAATAGTAATGGTAATTACTGACAGATACTTCAACCTAAAAACTGCTATAAAATTGGAAACACCTTAAAATCAGTAATTAGAAAGTAGAATTTAAGCAATATTTAATAATAATTATAATAATAATAATAATAATAATAATGACCCTGAGTCAATAAAGAGAAAGATGAAATAATTAGTGAAGAGAATACCTATGAATTAATTTTTATCCTGAGTCCCTAAGTCATTCTGCCATTATATAAATCCTACCTGTTTTAAAAGCCACAGGATAATTTTACAGGAACACAAAGTATGGTTATATTTCCCACAATAATTTAAACAAAGAATTTTCAATGTAGAGTACTTGCTAGCAGGTTATTTTGTCAAAAGTCTCAATAAATTTATTTGAAAGCTTCAAAGAGAAGTAACAATAATCACTGTATTGGTAAGTTTATTTCTTACCATCTGAAAGTCTAAGAGAACACATTTAAATACAAAATGTAGTTTGGGAAATCCAGTATCTGTTCTCTACTCCCTGAGGGCATGTGTCTTTGGGGACCTGAAACAACCCAGGACAACCAGATGAAATACCAAGCGCACAAATCCCATCTTCCTGGGCCCTATGAAATCCAAAAAGTCATGAATTTTGCCCTGTCCCCTCTGCCTCCATCACCACAAACACATCTCTACCAGCAATCCAGTATCACTCTACTTCTCAACTTTCTGTGCCACAGCTCTGCTTGACTCACTGAAGATCTGCTGCAAGCCAGGACAACCAGAGACCTGCTGCCATTAGAAACTATGAACACTATTTTTAGTTCATGGGGACTGCTACAACCAGAGGCTACCAGGCCAGCCAACTACTGAGACAACCATATGGCTAAATATAATAAAAATTAAAAATCATTGTCCTACTTCAGCAAATTCTGGATATGCTAACAAACTTGAAAAGCGACACATGGACATTAAATTTCATCTTATGAAGATGATACAGGCTTTTAAACAGGAAATAAATAAATCCCTTCAAGAAAAACAGGAAAGTACAGTGAAACAGGTGAAAACCTTCAAAAAGGAAATAAACAAATATTTAAAAATACAGGAAACATATAATCGAATAGGTAAAGGATCTAAAGAAAACTGTTCAACAAATAAAGCCAGAAATATAAGATTAAAGAAAACACAAACTGAACCAATCCAATGAGATGGAAAACCTAGAAAAGGGAACAAGATTGACAGACACAAGTATCACTAACAGAAAACAAGAGAAAGAATAGAGAATCTCAGGGATAGAAAATACAATGGAAGAAATTCATACATCAGTCAAAGCTAAATTGTTGCTAACATAAAATGTGCAAGAAACTTAGGACACTATGAAAAGACCTGAAAAAAAAACAATAGGAATAGAAGGAGAAGACACTCAACTCAAAGACTGGAAAATACCTTCAACAAAATTACAAAAAAAAATCACTAACCTAAAAAAAGAAGTGGCTACAAATATACAAGAAGCTAACAGAACACACTTGAGAAGCTTTAGAATAAAAAGAAGCAATCACAACAAAGAGGGGTAGATGGCAGAAACAATCAATCTCAGAGCTTGACTTATTGGTTATATGTTTGTAAAAGAATATAAATAGATCCATATTTATCATTTGAACAAAACACAAGTCCATATACCTGAATATTAAACCAGATATAGTAAATATAGTAGAAGAGAAAGTGGGAAATAACATTGAACACACTGGTACAGGAGACTACTTCTTTTTTTTTTAAAGATTTTTTTTTTTTTTTTTTTGGTATTTTTCGAGACAGGGTTTCTCTGTGTAGTCCTGGCTGTCCTGGAACTCATTCTGTAGACCAGGCTGGCCTCGAACTCAGAAATCCACCTGCCTCTGCCTCCCAAGTGCTGGGATTAAAGGCGTGAGCCACCACCGCACGGCAGGAGACTACTTCTTGAGCAGAACACCAAAGGCTCAGCTCCAAAATAAACAATTGTTAACTGGGACTTCTTGGAACTGAAAATCTTCTGTACAGTAAAGGACACTGTCAGAAGTACAAAATGACAGCATAGAGATTGAGAAGGTTTCTTCACCAATCATATATTGGACTCAGTCCAAATATGCAAAATATATATTGTACTCAAAAAGTTAGACAGCAAACCAAATAAGCCAGTTAAAAAAATGGCCTACAGTGCTAAACAGAGAATTGTCAACAGAAGAATCTTGAATGGCCTAGAAGCATTTAAAGAAATGTTAAATGTCCTTAATCAGCAAAGAAAATTCTGAAATTCCATCTTAAACCCATTAAAAAGGCTGAGATAATTAATAATAAAAAGAAAAATCAAGCAACAGCACATACTGGCTAGGAGTAGCAGCATGGAGAACAATCTTCCATTGCTGGTGTGAGTGAAAACTTGTAAACCACTTTGGAAATCAATCTGGTGGTTTCCCAATAAATTTAAAATAGTTCTACCTTGAGGCCAAGCTATACCACTTTTGGGCATATAACCCAAAGATGACCCACTGTACTAAAATAAAATAAATACATACATGCATCACATGTACTGACTTATGAGTAAATACAAGCCATAAAGTACAGTATTAACAAGCTACACTCCATGAGAACAAAAAGATAAGCAGAAAGGAATGACCAAGCTAAAATGTTTTAATCTCACTTAGAAGAGGCAAAAAAACCAGTCATGGGTGGCAGAAGGAGGGAGGGAAATAGGTGAGAAGAGGATAGGGAGTTTCAGAATCAGGTGTGGGGAGAGGCAGGAGAGCTGGCCAGAGCACTGAGAACAATGAATAGAAATTGGTGGCTGATGTGGTAGAGGTGTGAGGGACATCTCAACATTTTGCCAGATACATGGAATGTGGGAAACTCCATAGACATTATGGAAGTGATATTATATGAGACCCTAGCAGTGGATATGTGGAATTGGAAGCTGTCAATACCCATAGCCAGGAAGAACCAACAATAGAGTGATAAGGACACCAACCCACCCACAAAATTTTCAACACAATAATGTTTCTTATGTACAAGAAATGCAGGGACAAAGATCCAGGGGAACTAGGCAGTGACCATATTTGAGACTCAACCAATGGGCAAGAAACAATCCCTGACACTATTAATTGTAGTCAGGAGCTGCGAATAACTGTCCTCTAAGATATTTCTCCCAGCAGCTGACTGAAACAGATACAGTACAAAACACACAACCCAACATGGCACAAAACTCGAGGATCTTATTGGAGAGTGAAGGGGAGGACTGAGGGATGCAGAGGGAAAAAGAATTCCATAGATCTGTAAGGGCTTTCTGACAATGAAGCACCAACCAAATAACAAAACAGGATTGACCAATAGCCCTAGCATATATGAAGCAAAATGTGTAGCTTGGTCTTCATGTGTGTCCCCCAGGAAGTAGAGTAGGATCTGTCCCTACATCTATTGTCTGCCTGTGGATATTTTTCTCCTGAATGTGCTGCCTTGCCTGCCCTTAGTGGGAGAAGAGGTGCTTGCCATGCAGAAACTTGATGTGACAGAAACTTGTGTAGGAGGATACTTAAGGAGCTTCATCCTCTCAGAGGGGAATGGGAGGGAGGGGAGGAGGTTGGTTCTGGGTGAGAGGATACCTGGAGGAGGCAAGCAGCGACTGGAATGTACAGTGAACAAATGAATTAATTAATGACTATAAAAGATAGTTCTGTACAGTTTGGTGACTTGAGAAATGAGAACATAAACAGGCTAATTGCACGGGAAATCACATAATTTTCTACTGAATAACTATGTCAGCTACATTTTGAAATGCTGACCTGATACTCAGTATCTTTCCATACTATCCTAAAATGGTGTGCATCATATAAAAATAAAGATTTCTTATACAGTGTCAATGAACAGAACATATCTATGCCTCATTTGAATTTGATAGGTT
The DNA here is from genome assembly GCA_021653895.1 of Mastomys natalensis. Lineage (NCBI taxonomy): Eukaryota > Metazoa > Chordata > Mammalia > Rodentia > Muridae > Mastomys > Mastomys natalensis. The sequence continues at coordinate 15,565 of JAJTUV010003321.1, read as the reverse complement.
AAGATAGACCCAATATTTTTTTACATCAAAATATTTTTATGATTTTATGATAAAATCAGGAATGATGTATCTAAAATGAAGATTAGCATAATATTGACATTTTACTTTTTTATTGGATATTTTATTTATTTGCATTTTAGATATTATCCCCTTTCCCAACCCTCCCTCCGAAACCCCTTATCCCATCCCCCCTCTTTTTTTGCTTTTATACCATTTTAATTACATACAAATGTTAAGGTTAGTTCTAAGTTGAGAGGACTAGCAATACAATAGATGTAAATAGTCAAGGAACAATCAAGACAATAAACACAAATAGTCAAAGAAACAAACAAGGCATTAAACAAAGTCCTGTGATCACTTCCAAGGTCACTGTTTCTAAGGGAGTTAACAGGATGACTTAATTATCTCAGCCTACTTCCCTGCCCTAGCCAAAGTCATTTTCATGCCTGAATCCTACTTTTTCTTCTAACTTAAAATTTAGATTTCCTGCCTGAAATTACTTCTTTGTTCTAGCCTAATGTCAGATTCCTGCCTTAAGCTCATTTCTTATCCATGGCCAATGTCAGATTCCTGCTAAGCAGCCCATTTCCTTTGTCTTTGTTCAATTTCAGATTCCTGCCAAGCAGCCCCAAAACATATATTAATTTAAGAACCTTGTTCACAACAAATAATCAGGTATGAAACAAGAAAACTAATCTGTTAATTAACACCTTGGCATAGATCATTACTGAGATGAACAGGAAGCTTAATTACTAAACTGTTGAATCACAATTGAAAATGTATACTGATCTATTAGAACTCACATAAAATAAATAAACAGTGTGTTATCATGTGATCTTTCAAGCTTACTTTTAAATTTAGTTTAATTATAAAATAATTATATAATTTTCCCCTTCTCCATTCTTTCTCCATAGCTTCTCGTTTACTCTTCCTTACTCAAAGTTATGTCATTACCCACTTTTTCAGTAATTAATGTTTACTAAATGAATAGATACAAACATACATTTAATATATATTTATGTACATATATTTATAGTCATACATTCAGATATATTTAGGCATTTATGTGTGGGTATGTATTTCATAATATGCAAATACAATGTATATAGTGCTAACTGTATCATGTTGTGAGCATTGACCAGTTGGTACAGAAATCCACATCAAATTGAAATGCAGATTTTGGAACTCATTTCTTACTAAGATGTCTACACATCAATGCTTGCACATAAGGTTCCAGACCATATAGAAAAGAAAAAGCCATGATTATAAGAGCCAGAGAATATGATTAATTTGCTTTGATACTCTTGCTCCTAGGAATGTTAGAAGCTATACACATAAAGAATTGCCAGTATGACTGTGTAAACACGAACAGAATAGGAATGGACAGTAGGTATGGTATTGATATTTACTTTTGTCAAAACACTAAAAGGAGAGTCAGACACGAAAAATTACTTGTGATTACTGAATAGTCCACATAGTATAATTTAGAGTAATAGACAAGTGGGAGATCATGTCCCAAAAACAAAACAAATGCATTTTGTCTAAGAAGACCATCTGAAATTGTCCTCTGAATAAACAATCACAGTCAATGGAGAATGCATCTAAACTTACAGAGAACTACAGATAAATACAGGCATACAAACAAAATATATTTATATATTAGCAATTTAAAGTTAAAGGGTTCTATTGATGAATTTACAGGTTTAGTCAATCTTTTCAGACATAAAGTTTATGAAGGTCATTTAACTACAAGACATACATAAACAGCATCTGAAAACATGAAAAATATATTACTTGCATAGATTAAACAAAGTAAAACTATGTGCTGTGAACAGAGTGCTATGATCAACTCTTTGCCTGCCATGAACAAAACTATAGGTACAAACAATGCCAACCATGGAAGCTTGAAAACCTAATCTTAATGATATAGGGACAGCTGAATCTCATTTAACAGGGGCAATGACATAATGAACATCATGTTTATCCTAGATGAAAAAAAGAACATTGTACATAACTGCACATGGCAATGTCCTTTTCAGTGTAGCTGGGCCCCAACTTCAAAGAGGAAAACAGTCTCTGAATTTAGAACAGCACTCATTCTTAGATCCTTACCCAATCATACACGTTAGTCTGCAAAACAAACAGGTTTTTATTAAAGAAGCTGATTTAGGTTCTAGATTTTTATTCTAGAATTTAATTACTATAATGTCATTTTTATTTTTATCAAGCACTAGAAGCTTTTCTCCCAGAATCTATGAAAGCTATAGTTAAAAATTCATGCAAGATTCATGTAAAACATGGAAACTAGGAAACATGACTGAAATAATTACTGTCATTTCTAAACAACTTTGAAGTCAGATTCAATACATAACTGGGATGATTCAGCAATAGTCAGCATCAGACAAGATTTTATCACACACTATTCGAAACATCATGGATTAGTACCAGGTTAGGGACATTCTTCTCTTTAGCAAATCTACCTATAATCCAAAAAATTTTCTTTTTCCTTAGTTGACACTTTTCTGCAAGAGTTTCTACCCCAGAAAACCTTTTCTGGATTTCCCTCATAGCAGACTTCTCTTATTCTGCTTACCAGATTCAGTACAAATTGCACACCTAGCTCTTTTCTTCAGCAGAACCTTCAGCTCAGTGTCCAAATCATGCCATGATTATCAGCAGTGTAGGAGAGAGAGGGAGAGAAACTCAGAGTTAAAGGTTCATAGCTCTATCATGTCAGTCCCCTCGGAATAGTAAACTTCATCTCACTTGAACTGATAGTGACAGCACTTGCTTTGGAAGCCAGTAACTTTTCTGAGATGTTCTTATAGCTTCTAGTTACCAAAGTTGAATTCTCATTCTCTCTCTCTCTCTCTCTCTTCTGTGTGTGTGTGTGTTGTGTGTGTGTGTGTGTGTGTGTGTGTGTGTGTCTCAAAAGAGACAAAGTCTTTGGAGAGTCTCTTGAGATTCCATTATCACTGAAGGATTCTACAGAGAAAGTTTGTGAACATCAGGTTTGGAAGTGTGAGAGTCTTGTAATCAAGCTCTTGTGTCTAATTGGACCCCAACCATGTTTGGGTTCATCAGATCCCACAGCTGTTTCACTTTAGAACACTAGTATGGATCAAAGAAGAGTCAGGAGGGAATTCAGGAATAGGTAATAAAGTATTAACTTAGTAATGAAAAAATTACATCATAATCTGCACTGGAAACTGTTGCCCTCTTTGCACAACGTGTTGCAAATTTAGAATTGCAAGTACTTAAACATGCTAGAAAAGTTACAAATATCATCCCAAAATTTACAAGAAGTCTGAAAACATTTCTATTCCTATGAAATTTACATGTATTGCCATGGAATACCCAGTGGGGGCCCCACCTTTCAGAGGAGAAACATTGGAGGAGGGGAGGAAGGATTACTGGAGGGGGTAACTGGGAGGGGTAATAAGCAGGATTTAAAGTCAATAAATAAAAATATAATAAATTAATTTACACACACACACACATGACAGTATTCTCTAAATGCCACATAACCCACTGTTTCTTCCTTAATTAAACATGGAATAAATACTTGAGAAAACTTTTTTTTGGAAAAAGAAGTTTCCTTATGAAGAAAATAATTAACATTTATAATTCAGTAATTAGTGAATACATTTAAAATCTAAAAGTTTTTAGGATACAGCCTCTACACATTAAACACCCTGATGTTGAAATCTTGAAACTAATAGAGAATTAGTGATGTAGGGTCTGAAAATGGATGACTTTTTTCATACTTTCAGTCCTTGGCTCTCAGATCTCCAGAAATTTCACAATGCATTAGAGTAACTTGCAAATAGAAAATGTTATATATAATTCCAGCTCATTATAAGAAAGTTATTTTTATTATCATAAGCCAAAGAACAAAGATGATGAAGCACAATTCTTAAAATTTATTTTGTATTTTGTCAAAGAATGTTGTCATGATAGAGTTGTACTGCCAATGAACTAACTCTTAGAAAAGAATGTGTTTAGAAATAGGACAGCACAGAAGTATATTTGTAGAATGAAGAACTCAACACTTACAATTACAAGAACAGTAGTGTGTGATTAGTGGTGCCTGTCCCAGTACACAACTATCAGCATTACTACTGGAAAGAAAATTGACATTCCGTTTCCCAACAACTACCACAATTTAATAGCACCTTTGCTAAATGTCCTATATTTCACCCACATTTTCCAGTCAATTTTGGGATTATCTCAACCTTGGGTTTTCATGTGTCTTCATTAAGTTATAAAAATTGATGTAATTCAAAGTGCATATGCACAGTTATGTCTAGAGATATTGTTTCCTGGATGTTATCAACTACCTCTGACTCTTATTATCTTTCCAGTCACACTCTGCAGAATATCCATGAACCTCAATTCATGTATTTAATATGCATGCATCACATATGTCTCAATACTCTGTAGTCCCTTATTTTCCATGATTATTTATCACTTTGTGGGAATCCCTTTGTGAACTGCCTAAAGAAACTCATTAAAAAAGAATTAAAAGATATGGGTGAACTATGGTTTTTGTACTACGTTAGAAGGAGTCTTTGTAGAAATAGTATTTTCCTTTACTAAATAGTTAAGAATAGGTTATCACTATGTCTTATGTGATATCTTGTCACATTATATGGTGGAATATACTGATGAATATGTATTGAATATTTTTTCCTTGTGAGTAACCCTCAGCAACATTTGTTTATGTAATCTCAATAAAACTACTTGCTTGAATCCCTATGCAGGGCATTCTCTGGATGACTTTTTTTTCAGTCTCTGCTCCACATTTCGTCCCTGCATTTCTTTAAACAGGAGGAATTGAGAGTTAATATTTTTGAGTGGCCCCATCCCACTACTTGGGGCCATGCCTAACCATCTGAAATGGTCTCCACTGTTATGGATATCCATAGCCTTGTATTTCGATCCTAGTTCCCAGTGAATAGCCTTAGCTTTGTATTTTGATCCTAGTTTCACTTTCCTGGGTGGGGCTGCAGAGGATGATTGAATCTGTACACTGGTCACATCTTGTGAACCTTCTGTCCAATTAAAACTTGTAAAATAAAGGCTAGAGCCAGCGATTGGGCAGTAGAAGGGGAGGTGGAGAAAAAGGCTTAGGGGAGGAGAGAGTGAGGGGAATTAGATATAAGAGGCAGAAGCAGAGGCAGAGGAGAAGCAGAAGGAAGCCGGTGGTAGAAGGAAGTTGACACAGGAAGGAGTAGTAAGCCAAGCTGGAGCTGGAAGGACAAGCACACGGCCTGGGTAAATCGCAAGTTATAAGGGATCTCATAGCTGGGGAATAGAGTAGTGTAATGGTAAATCTGCCTAATCTTGGCATGCAATTTATACCATAATTATTGAGTTGTGTTTTCCTTTACTGGTCTCATTCCGGTAGGAGATTTTACCGCAACACTCTACAAATTTTCTCGTGCCTCGGTTGTGTATTTCAGCTAATGTAATCCCATTGGGTCCTGAAAGCCTCTTGTTTTTCTGGGCATCTGGGACTTTCTGTTGTCTTCCTCCAGTTCCCCATCCCTCATTTCTACACACCTCTGTTCAATTTCCTGACCCACTGTACATCTTCCCAATCTCATCCCTCACCTGATCTAGCCCTCCTTTTACTCTCCCTATCCTCAGAGTGAAAGGCTGGAAAATTTTTTTCAAGCATATTGACCCAAGTAAGAAGCCAGAGTTGCCATTCAAATATACTATGAAATAGACTTTCAAAAGTTATCAAACAAGATTGGGAAGGACACTTCACACTCATCAAAGAAAAGTCCACCAAGAGAAAATCTCAGTTCCAAACATCAATGCCCCAAATATAAGGGTACCAATATTCATAAAAGTGAGATTACTAAAGCTCAAAACACACAATGAATCTGACACAATAATAGAGACTTCAGCATGCCACTCCTACCAATGAACAGGTCACTGAACATAAACTCAATGGAGACAGAGTGAAACTAACAAAAGATATGAACCAAATGCATTTAACAGATGTGTACAGAACATTTCACCCAAGAACAAGAGAATACACCTTCTTTTCAGCACCTCATAGAACGTTCTCTAAAACTGCCCATTTAATCAAACATAAAACAAGCTTTAAAGATACAAAAAGATAGAAATAATTCCATACATCCTATCAGATCATCATGTACAAAAGTTAGACTTCAATAAGAAACAAAACAAAACAAAAAGAAAACAAAACAAGCAAACAAAAATCCCAGAAAGTCCATGCATTCATGGAAAGTAAATAACTCTCTTCTCGATGATAACCTTGTTGGAGAAGAAATAAGGAAAGAAATAAAGGACTTTATAGAATTAAATGAAAATAAAGACAAAATAAACCAAAATTTATGGGACATAGTGCAAGCAGTGTTAAGAGGAAATTTCAGAGCATTAAGTGTTTTAATAAACAAATTGGAAAAATCTCATATAAACAACTTAACAACACACCTGAACGTTCTAGAACAAAAAGAAGCAAAACACATCCAAGATGAATAAATGACAGGAAATAGTCAAACTCAAAGCTGAAATCAAGCAGGTAGAAATGAAGAGAACTATACAAAGAATCAACAAAACCAAGAACGTGTCCTTTGAAAAAATCAACAATATACACAGACTTTTAACCAAAACTACGCAAAGGACACAGAGACAGTATCCAAATTAACAAAATAAGAAATGAAAAAGGAATGATAACAAAATAAAATGAGGAAATTTTTAAAAAGTCATCTGAACCTATTATAAAACCTAAAAAAATATCTAGATGAAAACAGTATTTTCTACTACAGATACCATATACCGAAGTTAAATCAATATCAGATAAATTATCTAAACAATCCCTAAGGAAATATTCTATTAGACCTTTAAAAGGAGTTAATACCAATACTCTTCAAACTATTCCATGAACTGGAAACAGAAGGAACACTACCTAATTCATTCTATGAAGCCACAGTTACTCTAATACCTAAACCACACAAGGACCCGAGAAGAGAATTTCAGGTCAATTTACCATATGAATATTGATGCAAAAATACTCAATGAAATTCTCACAATTTGAGCCAAGAACACATTAAAACCATCATTCTTCATGATCAAGTAGGCTTCATCCTAGCAATTCAGGGATGGTTCAATGTGGAAAAGTCCATCAACCTAATTCCGTCAACCTAATACACTATATAAAGAAACTCAAAGAAAAAGGCACATAATAATCTCATTAGATGCTGAAAAAGCCTTTGACAAAATATGGGACTAGTTCATATTAAAAGTCTTGGAGAGATTGGGAAATCATGGCACATACCTAAACATAATAAAAGCAATATACAGCAAACCAATAGCCAACATCAAACTAAATAGAAAGCAACTTGAAGTAATCTCACTAAAATCTGGGATTAAACAGGCTGCCCACTCACTCCTTATCTTCACTATAGTATTCAAAACTGCTAGCCAGAGCAATTAGACAACAAAAGTAGATTAAAAAAATAAACATAAATTGGAAAGGAAGAAGTCAAGATATCAATATTTGTGGGTGAAATGATAGCATACATAACAGACTCCAAAAATTGTACCAGATAACTCATACAGCTGATTAACAATTTTGGTAAAGTGGCTGGATATAAAATTAACTGGAACAAATCAGTAGCCTTTCTCTACTGGAATGCTAAATGGCCTGAGAAAGAAATTAGGGGTGGGGCAGCCATGGGGTATGCCTTTAATCCCAGCACTTTGGAGGCAGAGGCAGACTGATTTCTGAGTTCAAGGCCAGACTGGTTTAAAGAGTGAGTTCTAGGACAGCCAGGGCTATACAGAGAAACCTGTCTTAAAAATAAACCAAACAAACAAACAAGAAAACAAAGAAATGAGGGAAATGAAAGAAATTAGGGAAATGACACCCTTCACAATAGCAACAAATAATAAAATACTTTGGTGTGATTGTAACAAAGCTAGACAAGATCTGTATGACGAAGTTTCAAGTCTCTGAGGAATGAAATCAAATAAGTCTTCAGAAGATCTCCATGTTGATGGATGGGCAGGATTAATATAGTGAAAATGTCATCTTACCAAATGCAATATACAGATTCAATGCAATTCTCATAAAGATCCAACTTATTTCTTCACAGAGATAGAAAGATCAATTCTCAAATTCATCTGGAATAAAAAAAAAAAAAAAAAAAAAAAAACAAGGGTAGCAAATACTATTCTCAATAATAAGAGATCTTCAAGAGGAATCACCATCCCTGACCTCAAGCTATGCTACAAAACAATCATGATAAAAACCACACAGTATTTGTTTAGGCAGACAGGCCAATCAATTGAATAGAAGTGAAGACCCAAAAATGTAACTATGGACACCTGATCTTTGACAAATAAGCCAAAACCATCCATCTGAGAAGATTATGATGTCACATTTTCCTCTTACTGTTATTTCATTGTCTATCCCTGAATTCCTGATTGAATTTGTTTTGATGAGTGTTGTAAAGGTAGGTATATGATATGAAAATTAATACCTTATGTAGAAACACAGAGAAAGTTGAATTCCAATAACACACAAAAGCCTCTTTGTAAGATTTTTTTTCAAATCAAATCGTGATGTTCCCAGCACCTTCCCTGTCAACCTTCAGTGATCATGAAATTCTGGTATTCTTTCTAAATATGTTGTCATCTGAGACACTCACAAGAGAAAAGAAATGGACTTTGGTTATGATCAACAAGTAAAAGAGACAGAAAACTAATTGGCTCCAAAAACAAAAACTGTCATTGACAGTGCAGGTGAGATGAAAACTATCATTATAAACCTTTATCTCATGGTTTCTCTCCCTCTCTTGCTTACACTGCTGAATGTCATACCAGGAGCTGCCCACTGAGATATAGGTTCTGCTGAGGAAGAGTGAGGTGTGCACTTTGTACTCTCTTTGTTGCTCTACTGGTAAGTGTTTCTCTACTGGTAAGTAGAGAAAATAAGGAAGGTCTGGTAAGTGCTCATATCTGAAGAAGGAATTCTGGATGAAGAAAGCCACAGACAAATTTCAGCTAAGGAAGAGGAAACATTCTAGGTTATATGTAGATTTACTAAAGAAGAGTATCCCTGACCTGTTGCTAATTCATGATATGTGATAACATCATGTCTGAGACTATTTGTGAATCATCAGGTGATATATTGTATCTGATGGCAAAGTCATAAAATTATGTAATTCATATGAATTATATGAATCCTTTTCAGATTTTTATGAATCATATATAAAATTTAAAGTATGATCATTGTAGATGCTGGGAGAAAAGGCTCCTGTTTTTAAAAAATGAGTAAAATAAACTGATAATTATATAATTCTGAAACAAAAAATCTAAAATCTGAAACAGCTTCTATAGTTAAAAATCCATTTATAAGGAGACTTCACATGTAGGATATGATGTTCTAAATGTCAAGGCTATTTTCTTATTTGAAGTTGCCAGAGATGCCCTTAGGGCATAGAGATAGTATTCAAATTAATAAAATCAGAACTGAAAAAGGAGACATAATAAAAGAAACTGAAGAAATTTTGAAAAATCATCAGATCCTACTACAAAGGCCTATACTCAACAAAACTGGAAAATCTCGATGAAATGGAATATTTTCTAGACAGGTAAAAGGTACCGATGCTGAATCAGGAGCAAACAAACCATCTAAACAGTCCCATAAATCCTAAAAAAATGCAGCAATCATTAAAAGTCTCCCCAACAAAGAAAGCCTAGGACCAGATGGCTTTAGTGCAAAATTCTATCATACACTCAAGGAAGACCTAGTACCAATTCTCTTCAAACTGTTCCACAAAATAGAAACAGAAGGAACACTACCCAGTTCATTCTATGAAGTATAATCCTGCTCATACGCAAACTTCACAAAGACCCAACAAAGAAAGAGAACTTCAGACCAATCTCCCTTATAAATATCAATGCAAGAATACTCAGTAAAATTTAGCAAACCAAATCCAAGAACACATCAAAAGAATCATCCATTATGATCAAGTGGGCTTTATCCCAGGAATGCAGGGATGGTTCAATATTCAGAAATCCATCAATGTAATCCACTATATAAACAAACTCAAAGCAAAAAACAAAAAAGAAAAAAAAAACACATGATCATCTCACTAGATGCTGAGAAAGCATTTGACAAAACTTAACATCCCTTCATGGTAAAAGTCTTGGAAAGATCAGGAATTCAAGGCCCATTCCTAAACATAGTAAAGGCAATATACAGCAAGCCAGTAGCCAACATCAAACTAAATGGAAAGAATCTTGAAGCAATTCCACTAAGATCAGGGACTAGACAAGGCTCCCCCTCTCTCTTACCTATTCTATATAGTACTGGAACTCATAGCCAGAGTAATGAGACAACAAACAGAAGTCAAAGGGATACAAATAGGAAAGGAAGAATTCAAAATATCACTGTTTGCAGATGATATGATAGTATACTTAAGTGACCAAAACTTCCACCAGAGAACTGCTAAACATGATAAAAAAAAAAAAAAAAAAAAAAAAACTTCAGCAAAGTGGCTGGATATAAATCAACTCAAACAAATCTGTAGCCTTTCTCTACTCGAAAGGTAAACAGGCTGAAAATGAAATTAAGGAAATGACACCCTTTCACAATAGTCACAAGAAATGTAACATAACTTGGTGTGAACCTAACCAAGCATGTGAAAGATCTGTATGACAAGAACTTTAAGTCTCTGAAGAAAGAAATAGAAGAAGATCTCAGAAGATGGAAAGATCTCCCATGCTCATGGATTGGCAGGATAAATATAATAAAATGGTCATCTTGCCTAAAGCAATCTACAGATTCAATGCAATCCCCATTAAAATCACAACTCAATTTTTCACAAAGGTAGTAAGAGAAATTCTCAAATTCATTTGGAATAACAAAAACAAAACAAAACAATCAAACAAACAAAAAAAAAACAGAATAGCAAAAACTATTCTCAATAATAAAAGAACTTCTGGGGCAATCACCATCCATGACTCCAAGCTGGACTACAGAGCAATAGTGATAAAAACTGCAAGGTATTGGTACAGAGACAGGCAGGAAGATTTATGGACTAGAACTGAAGCCCCAGAAAATAACCCACACACCTGTGAAGGTGTGAAAGAATAGCTTGGTTCTTGCCTGTACACAGGCCTGGAAACCCCAACCCTGATGGGACAACGGCAGGTGTTCAGCCATGCTCCCAGAACCCAGGCTCCTAACACGTGGAATGGAACTCCATTAACCTGCTCTGTTTAGTCACATTCAGGGCAATGCAGCCCCTCCCAAAGAGCACAGGTAGAGGGTATGACTACAGGCCTTGGGGCCCTAGAGAGATTTACGTACTAAGAAGGTCAGAGGGCGGGGCCAATAAAGCATTCCTCCTTCTCCTTCCCTATTTAACTCAGTTCTGTTGAGTTAAATGGGGCGGGGGTTACATCCAGATCTATCTACATCTGCTGTAAAAATAAACCCTTTTGGAATCATGGACTTTCTCATGTTTTCTTGGGGGACCATTGTGGGGGAGCTGCAGAGAAGGCCTTTAACACCGCTGCCAAGCTGCAGCTGCTTAATCTCTAAGTTAATTTTGTATCCAGCTACATTGCTAAAATCAGCTGTATGAATTCTCTGGTATAATTTTTGGTATCACTTATACATACTAACATATCATCTGTGAATAGCACTATTTTGTGTTCTTCCTTTTGAATTTGTATTCCCTTTATCTCATTTACTTTTCTTATTACTCTAGCCTAAATCCCTGATTTCTCCAAGACTATTAACATAAAGCAGTGTTGGATTTTGGCACAGGCTTTTTCAGCATTTAATGAGATGATCATTTGATTTTGTTCTTTAGGTTTGCTCACATGGTGGATTGTATCGATACATTTTTGTATCGTGAACTACCCCTGCATCCCTGTGATGCAGCCCATTTGATCATGGTAAATGTTTTTTTTTGTGTTATTGGCTACAATTTGCAAGTGTTTTATTGATTATTTTTGTGTCAAAGATTCAAGAGGGAGATTTTTCTGAAATTCTTCTCTTTTGAGTCTGTGTACCTTAGATATCAGGATGCTTGTGGCTTCATAGAATGAGTTTACCAATGTTTATTCAGTTTCATCTTTGTAGAAAATTTGAATGTCTGATAGAATGCTGCACTAAAACCATATGGCCCTAGGCTTTTCTAGTTGGGAGACTTTAAGGACTGCTGCTATTTTCTTAGGTGCTATAGGATTCTTTAGATATTTTGCTTGATCTTAATTTAACTTTAGTAATTTGTATCTGTCTAGAAAAGTTTCCATTTCATTTAGATTTTTTCAGTTTTGTGGAGTATAGACTTTGGAAACAAGACATAAGGATTCTTTGAATTTCCTCAGTGTCTGTTATCTTCATTTTCATTTTCTAATTAATTGAATAATTTATAAATTTATATCTCAAACATTGACACCTCCCTGTTCTCCCTTGCAGAGTTCTTCCCCTGCTCCCCACATCCCCTCTCCTTATCTGTCTGGGAATCTCCCACATAATGTCTCCACAGGATTAGGCACATCCTTTCCAACTGAGGCTAGATAAGGAATCCCTCTGCTAAATAAGAACTAAGGGCCTCAGACCAGCCTATGTATGCTCTTTCTCTATTAGCTTGGTCTTTTGGAGTTCTGAGGGATCCAGGTTAGTTGAAACTATTGGGCTTTCAATGGTGTTGCCTTCCACTTCATGTCTTTCAATCCTTGCCCTAACTCTTTCATAGAGGTCCCTGACCTCTGTCCAATGCTTGGCTGTGATTATCTGCACCTGTTTCAGTAGCTGCTGGTAAAAGTTCTTAATTGACAGCCATACTAGGCTCCTGTCTGCAAGTACAACATAGCATCAGTAGTAGTGTCAGGGATTGGTGCCCTCTCATGGCACAGGTGCTTTGTCCTTTTTGATTTCTAATTGTAATACTCTGGGAACTCTCACTCTGTCTTTTAGTTAGGTTACCTAAGGGTGTGACTCCTTGTTGACTTTCTCAAACCACCTCGTGGTTTTGTTAATTCTTTGTATTATTCTATTGTTTCTGGTTGATCGCAGGCCTGAGTTTGATTACTACCTGTCCTCTAGTCCTCTTGGGTGTGTTTGCTTCTTTAGTTTGTATGAGCATTCTCCAATTCTTTATAAAGGCACTTAGTGTAATGAAAATTTCCTCTTAGCATTTCTCTCAGTTTGGGTATGTTGGTATGTTGCACCCTCGTTTTCACTAGATTATAAAAAGTCTTGAATTTTTTTTCTGTGTTTCTTTCCTGTCCAAGAATGATCAATGAATAAGGAGATGTTCAGTTTCCATGAGTATGTAGGCCTCCTATTATTACTGTTGTTGTTGGACACTGGGTGTAATCCATGGTGATCAGATAGGGTGCAAAATGTTGTTTCAATCTTCTAGTATCTGTTTAGACTTGAATTATGACCAATTATATTGTCAAATTTGAAGAAAATTGCATGACATGCTGAGAAAAGGGTATATATATATATATATATATATATATATATATGTGTGTGTGTGTGTGTGTGTGTGTGTGTGTGTGTGTGTGTTTATATATATTGTATTTATGTAATGTTCTATAGATATTAGTTAGTTCTATTGAGATATGACCTCTGTTAGCTTCATTATTTTTTTTCATTTTCTCCTCAATGACATGTCCATTGGTGAGACTGGGTTATTAATGTATGTAGTTGGATATGTAATTTTGCTGAAATAATGCTTTCTTTTAAAAATGTAGGTACCTTTACATTTGGTGCATGAATGTTCAAAATTGAGATGTTCTGTGGTTGATTTTTTTCTTTGTTGAGTATGAAATGACCTTCACAATCTTTTTGATTACTTTGGTTTAAAGCCTATTTTATTAGATATTAGAATGGGTCCTCTAGCTTGTTTCATGGTTAGTTTTGCTTGGAAAATAATTTTCCTACTGTACTCTGAGGTAATGTCTTTCTTTGTTGGTGAAATGTGTTTCTTGTGACAGCATAATGAAGGATTTTGTTTCCACATCCATCTTGTTAGCCTGTGTCCTTACGTTAGGAAATTGAGTCAACTGCTATTGAGAGATATTAATGACCAATGATTTTCAGTTCATACTACATTGGTGGTGGTTGTGTGTTTGTGTGTATTTATCTTCTGGTGATTTTTAATTATGTGATGCTAAGTATTTCTTGTGTTTTCTTAAGTACAGTAAGCTCATTGGGTTGGAGGTTTCTTTCTAGTATCCTATTACATCTTGAACATTTTTTTTTTTTTTTTTTGTATTTCTTTCCTGACTGAGTGATCAATGAGTAGAAAGATGATCACTTTCCATGAGTATGTAGGGCTTTGTTAGTGAAAAGATATTGTTTAACTCTTTATCATGGAATATCTTGATTTCTCCATCTGGAATGATTGAATATTTTGCTGGAATATTGTAGTTTGAATTGTGGTGTTTTAGGGTCTGCAATACATCTGACCCAGCTCTTCTGGCTTTTGAAGTGTCTGTTGAGAAGTTGAGTATAATTCTGATTCATCTACATTTATACATTACTTGGAATTTTTCCCTTGCAGCTTTTGATATTCTTTCTTTATTCTGAAAATTTATTGGTTTGATTTATATTGTGGTGGGAGGATTTTCCATCCCAATCTGTTTGTTGCTCTACAAGCTTCTTGTACATGTACAGGTATTTCTTTCTTTAGGTTAGGGAAATTTTTTTCATTTATTTTGTTGAATTTGTTTTTCTGGGTCTTTGAGCTGCAAATCTTCCTTTAGTTTCTTCCTATTATTCTTAGGTTTGGTTGTTTCATAGTGTCTCAAATTTTCTGGATGTTTGTGACATGAACCTTTTAGACTTTGCATTTTCTTTGATTTGTGTATCAATTTCTTTCTTTCATATTTTCTATAGCTTAGATTCTCTCATCTATTGTATTTTGTTTGTAATGCTTGTGTCTGTAGTTCCTATTCTCTTTCCTGTGTTTACTGTCTCTGGGATTTCCTCAGTTTTCTGTTTTCTTTATTGCTTCTACTTCATTTTCAGAAGCCCCACAAGCCTTAATTTTAGCAGTATTTAGCAGCGCTCATATATTCCTCCAAATTTTTTTAGAGAGAGATGAATCCCTGAATTCAGTTACTACATCTTCTGTGTATTTTTTCTGCACATGGCATGAGTGTAGTCTATTGTCAAAGAACAGCTTTGACATCCAGGGGTAAAAATGAGGGGGCCATAGAATTGAAGCTTGCTGGAGTGAAGAATGGTGCTCCCAGGTGGAGGAGCTGAGAGATATTTCTTTGTGGGGCTACAAAGACCATGAAAAAACTTTTGGGCCATAAAATCCCGGAAAATTCTTTGGTGGCCAGCAAAGATTGGTGAAAAATAAGGAGAAAAATGAAAGAATCATGCACACAACAACACACACACACACTCCACACAGGATGGATGAAACAAACTTCGACATTCTCCAATGAGCAATGTCCAACCACTTTACATGCATGAATTCCTACATACATACATACATACATACATGCTATTTTATGGGTAGAACAAAGTTCCAATATTTTT
>JAJTUV010003320.1:12500-147819 GCA_021653895.1 Mastomys natalensis | reverse complement strand
TTGGGGTGGAAGGAGTTAGAGGTGTTGTGAGCCATCCTTTGGGATATGGGAACCCACTCAGATCCCTGGAAGAGCAGCAAGTGCTCTTCACTCCTCCCTCTTCAACAAGTGCATCCCCGCATCTCCCTCAAGAACAAGAGCAAAAGGAAACCTTCACCAACAGAGCTCCAAGCTTCAGGGTAAACAGTTTGCTGCCTCCCTTTGGGAGGGGCAGAGTGTTTATCATCTGGCCTAGTGTGAGGCACAGAAGAGACTCTAGTGTGCTTGGAGGCCCTCTGTCTCACCCCCCAACACTCTAGTAGGAGACACTGATGTTATGTAGTGAGATGTGTTTGGCCCTCATTAGTCTTTCTCACAAAATCATACTGCTGCAAAACACAAACAGTGATGTTACTCTGATACTTGAAAGGTAATCTTGCCGGGCGGTGGTGGCGCACGCCTTTAATCCCAGCACTTGGGAGGCAGAGGCAGGTGGATTTCTGAGTTCGAGGCCAGCCTGGTTACCAAGTGAGTTTCCAGGACAGCCAGGGCTATACAGAGAAACCCTGTCTCGAAAAACCAAAAAAAAAAAAAAAAAAAAAAAACCAAAAAAAAAAAAAGAAAGAAAGGTAATCTTAACCTAGGATGTAGGAAAAGTTGGTGATCCAGACAATGAACGGTCCTATGCTCACATGGGACAATCTTCACAAGACATTTAAAATTTGTGTTTAATAATGAGATGATAGTTGGGTATAATGGCACACATCTGTAATTCTAACATTTGGGAAGCAGGTAAGACCTGCATTGATTTAAGATCATCCCTGCTAAGTAAGTGGAGTCCAGCCAGGCTATGTGACATCCTGTCTGTGCTAGAAGACTCCTTTGTACTGGCTGGGTCTCATGATGTCTATGGCATTATGCAGGCTGCTCTGGGGTAAAGGCATGATGGTTTAACACAGCTGTGAACTCTGAACTATAATGTCAACCTAAATTATACCAATGGGAGACATGGGATGGGTTGTAAAGAAGTATGGGAAGGGAGAAATTATGTAATACTATAATGTGTTTTATTTGCTTTTTCTGTTCAAGACAAGGTTTCTCTGTAGCCCTTGTACTACTAGGAATGTTACATTTCCAGTCTCAGTTTAAAATTAGATTCAGGTCTCCTTTGAATTTAAGATTAAAAGAATCCCACTGTCCAGGACACTCCTGGGAGGGGCACATTCCTTAGTCAGAGGACACTTGCTAGATTAACATTCAGAGGAAGAAGGGAGAGGCTGATTAACTTTCCTCAGTCCACAGTGGAGGGAACCTACCTGCGGGTGAGGAAGGCCCAGAGCACACAGACATATTCCAGGAATCAGGAAGCTGGGCCATTAATGTAATAAACCTGGGCAAATGGAGGATACTTCTTGTCATAATTGAGTCACCTAGAGACTGAACCTGGAAAGGTCAGATTGGTGGTTTGCCCTCTTGAACTCTGTATAAGTACTGCTCCCGCTTTTGTTTGGGGCTCTCTCGTCTGTATTCGAGAGAATCCTAGTGCACTAGTTTCATTTAAACCTCATGTTGTTGCAGTGAGTCCTGTCCATGTGTCTCTGTGGAAGTGCGACCCTGGTTTTGAATCTTAGAGTCCATAAGGAACTTCACTTTGTAATCCAGACCAGCCACAAACTCAAATCTCCTGCCTCTGCCTCCCAAGTGATGAGATTAAAGGTGGTTCCTTCCCACCTCCACTGCCACCACCTCCACCACCACTGGATAGAACAGATTTTAATTAAAATGTATAAACATCTGTGATTATTATATGCTTTAATCATGATCACCTAATCAATCATTAAAAGATATATATTTTTTTCCTTCTGACACTCTCAGTCTGAGGATCAAACACAGATGTCATACCCTACTAGACAAGCGTTCTACCACAGGGATATGTCCCACCCAGCCCTCTAGGTTTTTTTGTTATTGTTTTAATACTCACAAAAGCTACAGTTCATTTTATTACCACAGCCAAATGAGCAAAATGTTCTCTCAGCTCACTGTAGATAGGAGAGCACCAGGCTGCAGAGATGGCTTAGTGGTTAAGAGCATGACTGCTTTTCCAGAGGTCCTGGTTCAATTCCCAGCAACTACATGGTGGCTTGCAACCATCTGCACTGTCATCTGATGCCTCTTTGGTGTGTCTGAAAAAAAACTACAGTGATTTATATAAGTCAAATAAATAAATCTTAAAAAAAAAAAAAAAGGAGTAAAGTAAACTTACATAGTAAAGTAAGTTGTGTATTTTCCATTCTGTAGTAAATATTGTAAATAAAATGTAAAGATTCCAGAATTCCTGAAACTTCTCATGAATATGAACTAATTTGCACTTATGAGTCTGAAAATTCCAAATTCAGCTACAGCAATGAATGATTCTGTAAACCACCAGATGTGAAGGTAGGATGGGAACATGGACAGATAATGTGATGAACTGGCTAGAGTCTCCATACTCAACTGATCATCTCATCACACAGGAACTGTGTACTGCACTGGGTATATGAGTACATTCTGTAAGCAGAAGGCACAAATTGTGACAGCCCAGTGTCCTGCAGATACATTAGAGATTTCCAAACAGGATCTCCACTTAACTAGTATTTGATGAGTCCTACCACTGCTGCCTGCTTTATTCCTATTGCTGGTTTTAAGTACAGCAAACTCAATTCTCTGTCCTATCATGTGGATTCCCTTCTTGTTATGTGGGTGCTGGGTCTGGTGTTCATTGATCTGCAAAGACAGATGTGGGCCTGCCCTTGTAGGGATTACAATCAAGTTGTGAGAATCAGAGATTAAACAGATTGAGAGACCTAAAACTGCTGGGACAAAACCCTGTGAGGCATAGTTCCCACACATGGACAGAGATGGAGAGAGTCATGAGAAGGGGCCTTTGACCTTCCTAGAGAAGCAACTTTTAGTGTTAGGAAGAGAGGGGAGAGAGAGAGAGAGATGAGAGAGAGAGAGAGAGTGAGAGAGAGAGAGAGAGAGAGAGAGAAATGGAGAAGGAAAAGTCTAGGAAGTGAGAGCATTGTGAGAAAGACTCTGTAGTGAGTGGAAGGAAGGAAACCAATGGTGAAGTGGTTGTCTCAGCAGGCCCATGCCAAGGCATCACTTCCCCTTGAGGGACCAGCCACACGAAGGTATACCACTGAATAGAGTTTATTCAGGGCATGAGGAGGGGAGCCAGGAGGGTAGTAGAGGCAGAGAGAGAGAGAGAAGAGAGCAGAGAGAGGTGGAGGAGGCCAGCCATGACCACTTGGAGAGAGGGGGAAGGGAAAGGGGAAGGGGACAGAGAAAACCCGCAGGCAAGAGCTCAAAGGAGCAGAGAAGGGAGGAGGGGCCAGATAGCCCCTTTTATAGTGGGCAGGCCTACCTGGCTGTTGCCAGGTGAACTGTGGGGGTGGAGTTTAGACAGAATACTAACAGTGAGAATGAGCAAGCCAAATAGGAAACACTGAAAGATCAATGGGCTGGGATGAGGAGAAGAACAAGGTTAGTATATAATGAGGGAGGAGTTGTAGGGTGGGCTCAGGCCAGGCTGAAAAGGCTAGGAGGAAGGGTGCCTTCCTTAGGTGGTTTTCATCAGGCATTTTGAAAAAGAGAAAAAGTAATCCATTGCCTAAACTTTCGTCCCTCTCCCCTCTATACTCATGTAGGTAAATCTCTCTTGTGTCACATGCCCAAAGCAATCCTGTTTTGTTTGAAGCAGACCTGTTAGAGAACCCTTGCCTCATACCTCGCCCATCCCCCTATGCTACTCCTGCCTCAGACCAATCTTCCTAAAGGACTGAGAGGATCCTCATTCTCACAGCCCTTCTTTCCAGGGCATCTCTGACACTGGCACAGCACACTCTGTCATTTTCTTATAGCACCCTGCCCAAGATCTAGGCTTTTGCATAAATCTGAAAATATCAAGAACCATTTGTTTCCAAGGAAAGCACTAGATGAGCCTTGCTAAAAGTTGTGATTCTCACTACCAGTCAAACCAAGAGCCCCTAGAAAAGAATTTTACAAAGCACACCCATGATAATCATGCCTGAGCAATGGTCTCAGGGGTTCGATAAGGGCGAATCAAGCTGGCAAACTCTGGGGACTCAGCAGTCCCATGTTAACGAGAATAGTTTCAGTTCTTTTTATTTCATTCGTCTGGGCATATTACACACATATAGGCAAAACAATTAAAAATAAAATGAATACATCTAACTTCAAGAAAAGATATTATAGAGAAAGAGACTGCACACAAAGACAGTAGTGACATAGAGTTGACCAACACAGGCCTCACCATTCAAGGTTGTAGTTCATAAAATCCATGTAAGATCAGTGATGTCCAGATGGGGCAAGAATTGGGAAAGGAATACAGAATTAAAGTGGTAGAGGGCACAGAGAAGGAAGCACTAATTCTGTCCAACATGAAAATTAATGGTTGACTTGTAGGTTGGGAATTGTTTAATAAATGTTGAACAGGGACTCCCCAGAAGGAAGGTGTTTCTTTGGGAAACAACCAGGAACAGACAGAGTCACCCAAATGCATTAAGATGAAGCAACAGGAGGCCAGTGAGACAGCTCAGTGAGGGAATGTGTGCGCGTACACAAACTCAGGATATGTGCTGGATCCCTAGAACCCACACCCTGGTGAGAAATGACCCATCTCCACTAAGCTGCCCTAATCTCCACATGTGTGCTGTGGCATGAACACAGGTGCACATACACACGGCTCACAAACATACACTAAGGCACAATAAGTCATTGTTTTAAAAGACTGAGCATAGTACAGCAAAAGACAGAAATATTCAACTTTTGAGGAGCTTGAGGTGAAGCCCAGCACAGACTTAGCATGACATGGTCTGAGTTCAATCTCCAGGACACAGAAAATAAATAAACTTCAAACACATGAGAAACCAATGAATGTATTTACCTAGAGTATGAGAGGCAGAGGGGGAAAACATGATTTAGCTGCTCTAATTACACAGTAAGTTTAACAATAAGAAACTGTTAGTGCTCGAGGCCAGTAGTTATCACTCAGGAATGGAAAGTGTAAAGCACTTTGAATTAATAAAGTGAATGTGCAGCCGGGCGGGTGGTGGCGCATGCCTTTAATCCCAGCACTTGGGAGGCAGAAGCAGGCAGATTTCTGAGTTCGAGACAGCCTGCTCTACAGAGTGAGTTCCAGGACAGCCCAGGCTACACAGAGAAACCCTGTCCTAAAAAACAAAAACCAAACCAAACAAAACAAAACACCAACAAAAAAAAAAGATTTATTTTTATATGAACACACTGTAACTGTCTTCAAACACACCAGAAGAGGGCATCAGATGCCATTATAGATGGTTGTGAGTCACCATGTGGTTACTAGGAATTGAACTCAAGACCTTGGAAGAACAATAGTGCTCTTAACCTCTGAACCATCTCTCCAGCCCTATAGCAGATTTTCTAATTTGATGGTATCTTTATTTCCTTCTTGATAAGCATTCCATTTTCCTGGCCCCTACTTATTTAAGAGCTCTTATGAGAATCAAATGAATGATTGGCAAATGAATATTCATGTTCAGATTATCACATTGCATTGCACAGTAAAATCCACCAATGCTTCTCTCCCCTGACTCTCCACAGTGCAACTATGGCGGCTTCTTTTCTGTTCCTCAACCTGCCAAGGTGGCTGCTGCCCTTGCACTTTTCTACTCCCCATATCTTCATAGGTCCACTCCACCCTGGAACAGCTGTTCTCTGTGCTAATGTCACTTCCACAGACGGGCCATCTGTGCTGGCTAGTTTTATGTCAACTTGACACAGGCTAGAGTCAGTTTGGAAGAGAAAACCTTAGTTGAGAAAAAGCCACCACTTGGCCTATGGACAAGCTTGTGATTTATTTTTTTTTTTTTATTGATGATTGATATGGTAGGGCACAGCACACTATAGTGGTGCCCCCTGGGCTGGATATGCTAAATTTATTTAAGAGAGTCAACCGAGCAAGCCATGAGTAGCAAACCTGCAAGCAGCATGCCTCCATGGCCTCTGCATTGGCTCTGTCTCCAGGCTTCTGCCTTGAGCTCCTGCCCCAGCTGAATGGATAATGAAACATTTCCTCCCAAGTTGTTTCTGGCCATGGTGTTTTATCATGGCAATAGAAACCTAAGACACTATCCCTGTATACAATTAGCCAGCTACCCCTACATTCACTGAGACTTAATGTATCTCCTTATAGCACTTTATCATATGAATTGATTTTTTTTACTTGAATGACATAATCCATTTGTTCAAATGGTGTTGTCTGTATGCTGCTAGAATACAAAATGTAGGACAGCAAGGACTTGGATCCATGGTGCCTGTCTTAGATAGAGTTTTACTGCAGCGAAGAGACATCTAACTAGACAAATCTTATAAAGGCAAACATTCAATGGGCTGGCTTATAGTCTCAGAGGTTTAGTCTATTATTATTATTATTATTATTATTATTATTATTATTATGGCAGGAAGCATGGCAGCATGCAGGCAGACAATGGTGCTGGAGAAGGTGCTGAGAGTTCTATTATATTTTTCTGAAGGCAGCCAGAAGACTGTCTTCCACATTGGGGCAGAGCTTTAGCTGGTATATATAAGACCTCAAAGCTCACTTCCATGGTGACATGCTGCTTCCTCCAAAGATGCCACACCTATTACCAATAAAGGCCATGCCTCTAATAATGCTTTCTCTATGGGCCAAGCATAAAAAACACATGAGTCTATGGGAGCCAACTATTCAAAGCAACACAGTGCCTGACATTATAATCAGTCTTCCATGCTGAAGGCAGGATGTTAACAAGAGGCAGAGTCCCTATCCTTGTAGATGGACAGCATCATTTGGCTAAGGTGGGGAAGGGAAGTGATAAACAAAAGAAATATCAGGATAGTTGTGTCCTGTACTAAACCCTAGGAAGGACAGAAGCAGAAGTGTGACAAAGAGAAACTGAGCAGAAGCCACTGGTCCCTCTTTTGGACAGCATTGTCAGGTAAGATCCCTTGAAGAAACCCATCCTGACAGATGAGAAAGTCAGCCTTGGTAGTAGAGGGGGATAAGAATATTCCACAGTACAGAAATTGCAACTGTAAAGATTCAAGGTTAAAGCTTAGCAAGCTGAAGAAGCAGAGATGAACCTGGTTGTGACGAGGCACAGAAGTTGTGTGCTAGAAGGTGCAGGTACCAAGTAGGCTACACCACATAGAGCTTGAAGGGTTTAGATTTTTAAAAACTTTTTATTATAATAATTTTACTCATTTACATTTCAAATGATACCCCCTTCAAGTTTCCTTCCACAAACCACCTCCCACTCCCCTCTCCCTCCTCCCCTTTGCCTCTATGAGGGTGCTCCTCCACCCACTCACTCACTCTCGACTCAGTGCTCTAGCATCCCCTATGCTGGGGCATCAACACATTTACAGACAAGGGCTTCCCCTTCATTGATGTCAGAAAAGGCCATCCCCTGCTACATATGTCTCTGGAGCTTTGGTTCCCTCCATGTCCACTTTTGCTTGTTGGTTTAGTTCCTGGGATCTCTGGGTGGAACATTTAGTTGGTATTGTTCTTCCTATGAAGTTGCAAATCACCTTCAGCTCCTCCAGTCCTTCCCTACCTCTTCCATTGAGGTCCTGGGCTCAGTCCATGGTTGGCTGTGAGTATCTGCATCTATATTATCAGGTGCTGGTAGAACTTCTCAGGGAACAGCCATCCAGGCTTCAGTCAGCAAGCACTTCTTGGCATCAGCCAAATGTCTCTAGACATTTGGTGTCTAGAGATTGGGATGGATAGCCTTTCCTCCAGTCTCTGTTCAATTTTTTTTTGTCCGTTCATTCCTTGACGGGAACAATTCTGGGTTGAAATTTTTGGGTTGGGTGGCCTCATCCCTCAACTGGGGGTCATAAATGGTACCACATTTTCTGTATCATTCTTCTGTTGGAACATCTGGGTTATTTATAGTGGAGCATGTGTCCTTGTTCTATATTGGAGCATCCTTTGTGTATATGCTGAGTAGTGGTACAGCTGGATTTTTGTGGGAAACATGCGTGCGGGGCGGCAGCAGAGGCGGGGTCCTGCGGGCCGGCGGCGGTTTAGAGTTAGAGTCCTGCGGCCAAGGCTTTTCCCGTTGCACAATGGTTCCCACATAGATGAAAAGGTCTGGAGTCACAGATGATGGAAGTAGGCTCTAGAAGACAAGTGGACTGAGTCTCTAAAGGTAGCTTTATTATCCATGACGAAAGTTGTATTTGGATGATGTGTGCTTCCTGCCCAAATGCCCAAAGAAGCTCCCTTATATTTAGGAGTGGACAAGGGGAGGGGCTAGGGAGGAGAAAATTTAATTAGCTATGTCCCCCGGCCTCATTAATATGCAAATCTCAAGGCAGAGGACTCTTAGTCACAAACCTTTATCTGTGTCTTAGTGACTGATGTTCCAGGTTTAAAATGGAGACTGCAGGTTAGGGGCCCAGGTCTTGTGGGCGTGGCCAAACACCTGCAATTCAGGGTTCCAGGCCCATGGACCCTCCCATGGCCCGACAGGTTTTCAGGTACAACTATTTTCGTTTTCTGATGAACCACCAGATGATTTCCAGAATGGTTTTACCAGCTGCAATCCCACCAGCAATGGAGGAGTGTTCCTCTTTCTCCACTTCCTCTACAGCATCTGCTGTCCCCGAGGTTTTCATCTTGCCATTCTGCTGGATGAGGTGGAATCTCAGGGCACTTTTGATTTGCTTTCCCTGATGACTAAGGATTTTGAACATTTCTTAACTGCTCTCAGCCATTCGAGATTACTCATTTGAGAATTCTTTGTTTGGTTTGTTATCCCATTTTTGAATAGGGTTATTTGGTTCTCTGGAGTCAAAGTTCTTGAGTTCTTTGTTATTTTGGATATTAGGCCTCTATTGGCTGAGTATATATGTTAAAGATGGTTTTCCAATCTGTGGGTTGCTGTTTTGTTCTATTGACAGTAGTGTCCTTTGCCTTACAGAAGCTTTTCAATTGTATGGAGTGCCACTTGTCAATTGTTGACCTTAGAGCTTGAGCCATTGGTTTTCTATTTAAGAAATATTCTCCCGTGCCATGTGTTCAAAGCCTTTCCTGCTTTCTCTTTTATTAGATTCAGCTTATCTTGTTTTATGTGGAGTCCTTGATCCACTTGGACTTGAGTTTTGTACAAGGAGATCAGAATTGGATCAATCTCATTCTTCTACATGCTGATCACCAGTTAAACCCAACTGCATTTGTTGACAATGACGTCTTTTTTCCATGGATGTTTTGTCATCGTTGTCAAAGATTAGGTGAAACATAGATGTGTGTGTTATTTCTGGATCTTCAATTCTATTTCATTGCTCTATTTGCCTTTCTCTGTACCAACAGTGGTTTTTATCACTACTGCTCTGTAGTACAGCTTGAGGACAGCGATGGTGATTCCTTCACAAGTTCTTATTTAGAACTATAGTTTTCGATATCCTGGGACTTTTGTTATTCAAGATGAATTTGATAATTTCTCTTTCTATCTCTGTGAAGAACTGAGTTGGAATTTTGACAGAAATTGCATTGACTCTGTAGATCACTTTGAATAAGATTGCCATTTTTACTATATTAATCTTGTGATCCATGAGCATGGGAGATCTTTACATCTTTTGAGATCTTCTTCGCTGTCCTTCAGAGACTTGAAGTGCTTGTCACATAGAACTTCCACTTGCTTGGTTAGAGTCACCAAGATATTTTATATTATTGTGACTATTGTGAAGAATGTCATTCCCTAGCTCCTTTCTTAGCCCATTTATCCTTTGAGTAGAAAAAGACCACTGATTGGGTTGAGTTAATTTTATACTCAGTCACTCTACTGAAGTTGTTTATCAGCTGTAGGAGTTCTCTGGTAGAATTTTGGGGGTTGCTCATATTATACTATCATATCATCCATGAATATGATATATTCATGATATATTGACATCTTCCTTGCTTGTAACCCTCTGACTCTTTGTTGTCTAAACACTCTGGCTAGAACGTCAAGAATGATATTGAATAGATAGGAGGAAAGTGGGCATCTTTGCCTTCTCCCTGATTTTAGTGGGATTGCTTCAAGTTTCTCTCCATTTAGGTTGATGTTGGCTATTGGTTTGTTGTATATTCCTTATATGATATTTAGTTATGTGCCTTGAATTTCTGATTTTTCCTAGACTTTTAACATAAAGGAGTGTTGTATTTTGGCAAAGATTTTTCAGCAGCTACTGAGATGATCATGTGGCTTTTTCTTTGAGTTTATTTATAAAGTGGATTATGTTGATGGTTTCTGCATATTGAACCATCCTGCATCCCTAGGATGAAGCCTACTTGATCATAGTGAATGATTGTTTGATTTGTCCATGGATTTGGCTTGAGAGAATTTTATTGAGTATTTTTGCATGAATATTCATATTGGTCTGAAGTCCTCTTTCTTTGTTGGGTCTCTGTGTGGTTTTGATATAAGCGTAACTGTGGCTTCATAGAATGTGTTTGGATATCTGAAAGAAAGCAAATCAATGTGATTAATTTACAATTTCTGACCTGGGAGGTTGGAGTAGCATAATAATGAAGCTGAGAAACTCTACCAAAAACAACAACAACAACAAAAAAAGCATAGCACCTGGAGACATCACTGTCCTCATCTGTCCTGAGAAGAAAATTGTTTATGCAACAGTTCACACACCTCAGTTACAGCAAAAGTCATATGAAATCTTTCATGCTTATGCATGTATACACATGTGATGGGTATCTGTGAGTGCATTTGTGTGCAGGTGCACATGTTGGATGTGTACAATGGGTATGTGTCCATGTGACAAGCCAATACAATCTCAATGTCTTTCTTATGTGCCACCACATTATTTTAAAGGGAAGATCCTGTTGACCTGCAATTTGACAAGCAGCCTACACAAGTTCTAGGGGCTCCTTCAAAGGGTACCACCCTGATGCTGGAATTACAAGCATGGACCTGCTTTCTTTTTTGAGAGGGCTTCTTAGGATCAAACTGAGGTACTCAGTGTTTGGAAGAGAAGTACTTTACTTAATTGAGGTGTCTCTCCAGCATCCTGTGTGAATCAGAATCCTCCTAAACAAGTTTCTTAGAGTGGGATAAATCTGTATATATTTGATTACATTCAATGTACTATGCTAATCTGGATACTTTATGTATATTTTTATATTTAATCTTCATGATATATGCTGTCCCTATCATTATTATACCCCATTTTAGAGTTGAGAAAACTCTGGTCCAGAGACCTAATTGTCTAAGATCACTGCATAGTCCAGTGGTTCTCAGCCTTCCTAGTATTGGGACCCTTTAATATAACTCCTCATGTTGTGATGATCCCAACCATAAAATAAATTTTTGGTTCATAACCTCATACTTTACTACTTCATAACTTTAGTTTTGATACTATTATGAAATGTAAGTATCTAATATGCAGGTTATCAGATATGTAATCCTGTTGGAGTCAAAGATTGAGAACTACTGCCATAGACACAATGTTGAGCCCAAGCCACATGAGACTGATTTCCAAGGCTGCCTTCTGGAATTGGGAGTTCCACTTGAACCATGATGGATTCAGAAAGAAAGCAATTTCTGGTAACCATGTAAGGCTAAAGACAGTTACACCCTAGGGTCTTCAGCCTATTTTAATAAGAATTGAGCAAATGATGATGCAAATTCTTCATAACTAACAAGTCATTGACCACATCTCCAAATTAAGGGACGAGTCGAGATTTTAAATTTGGATTCCAATCCTCCTCATACTACTAATTGACCACTGGGTCTTGGGTCTTCTCATGTAAAGCAAAAGGATATCATGAGTGGACCTCTAAGGGCCCTTCCAACCTTCATTGTCCATGATTCTTCAGTTGTATAGCAAGATCTGATCTTCTGTAGATGTCCACACACTGAAAATGTGATACTACTATGGAGAGCAGTGCTGAGAAAGCCCCTGAACTGAATAGTCTCTGTGTTTATTCTATGTAGGCAGCCGAAGAGATGGCGCCGGTTTCCAACATGGCTGGCACAGCATCCTGCATAAGCCTATTGCGCATGCGTCGACCTCAAGCCCCTCCGAGAGGGCTTATGCTAATAAGGCATGAGCCCTAACCAATCAGAGGGCTTATGCTAATGAGGTATTGGCCCTAACCAATCCTGAGAGAACAGGCCACCTGGCCCGCCCCCTTGGAAGGGTTATATAAGCAGTGCATTTCTGCTGCTTGGGGTTCCCCTTCGATGAATGAAGATTGTTCCTAGAATAAAGAGCTGTCAGAGAAGGATCCTGCCGTGTTGTGCCTTACTTGCCGGCTGAGGCGAACACGACAATCCTAGAGGTTTTCTCCACCCTTCCCTTCCGTCTGCCCTAGAAGCCTGGCCTCTATACAGGCTACATGTCCAGGGCTCAGCAGCTTTGTCCAAATACTTAAAAGGGACAGAAAGTTTCATATTGGTTCATGCTTTGATGATTTCTGTCCAAAGTTAGCCAGCCCCCAGGGGAGTGGGCCAATGTGAAGAGCATCATGCTAACAGGAGCATGTGAAAGAGAAAGATGGCCATCTCAGGGGGCAGAAAGTAGAGTAAGCACCCATCTGTCTTCACTGGTGTTCAGTCTGGTGAATGGTATTGCCCACATTTGAGTAAGTCTTTCTTAGGCCTCCCCACCTCAACTAATGTAATCTACAAAATCCCTCAGCTGTGCCTAGAGGTTTGTTTCCATGGTGGTTGATACTTAGACCCATTAAGAAGGCAATCAAAGTTAACCATCACAGCAACAGTGAACTACTACAAGAGGTAAAATGGCTTCTCCAAAAATGCCACACTATGTTCTTCTGTTCACACCATGTTCCTCTGTTTATCATAAGAAGGGTGTGTCTCTATTGTGGCAGTGGACCAAGGCAGAAAAGAGAGAGGGAAAGGGAAAAAAGGGAGGAGGGTCAGGAGATGTCAGAAACCAGGCATTCTTAGGAGTGGTGGTGCTCACCTTTAATCCAAGCACTATTGAGGTAGAGGCAGGCAGATCTCTGTATGTTTAAGGCCAGCCTGGTCAACATAATGAATTTCAGGACAGCCAGGGCTATGTACAGAAACTCTGTCTTAGAAAAAGAAAAAGGAAGCGGGCGGTGGTGGCGCACGCCTTTAATCCCAGCACTTGGGAGGCAGAGGCAGGCGGATTTCTGAGTTCGAGGCCAGCCTGGTCTACCGAGCGAGTTCCAGGACAGCCAGGACTACACAGAGAAACCCTGTCTCGAAAAAAAAAAAAAAAGAAAGAAAAAGAAAAAGGAAAGAAAAAAAGTGAGAGACAGAAACCAGGCTTTTGTCCAAAGGGGAAAGAAAACAAAAGGAAAGAAAATAAAGCTTGTCCAAATGCAACTGCAGTGAGCAATTAGAGAACAATAGATCAATGCTTCCTGTAATTGGAGGGAGAAAACCCATCAGGAACATCAGAGCTGCTTGGTCTCTGCTGACCCTCTGCACCCAAAGAAGTTCTGCACTCATGTGAGATGCAGACCAGGGACTTTAATGTCGGTTTTTGTTGTCTTGGTGAGTCAAATCTCATACCAGCATACTGCTGCCAAGAAAGAGGCACATAGTAGACAGCAAAGACTCTCACTACTAGAGACAGCAATTGAAAATTCTAGTCATGTTGAGGCCAATGGGATTCTGAGAGAGAAAAGGGTCTACTTGCTGATGGCTGCAGGTGGGGAGGTTGGCATCTGTGCAGGAGGAGCCTGCAGATGGGCTTTGGCACCATCTCCCATGCTCCTTTGTGCAAAACTCCATGATGCAAATCCTTACATTTGACAATAAGTATGGGTTAGCAGCTAATACAGTTGTGAAGGATTTTTTACTCAATACTTAGAATCACTGTCGTGTACATCAACTTCCTTCATGTTCATTCATCAAATAGCAGCTCACAACCATCTGTAACCTCAGTCCAAGGGGATCAAATCACTTCTCCTGGCCTCCAAGGACACTGCCTGCATGTAACTCACAAACAACACACAGGCTTTTTTCCATGAGCCAGGTCATTGGTGCTGGCACACAGGCCAGTGGATTAACATCTGTCTGAGTTAGCATTTCTATTCTTGTGATGAAACACCATGACCAAAATCAACTTGGGGAGGAAAGGATTTATTTCACTTACATTTACACTTGCCAGTGAATATTTCACTGAAGGAAGTCAGGAATGGAACTGAAGGCAGGAACTGATGAAAAAGCCATGTAGGTATTATGATACTTGTTTGTTTGCTCCCCTGACTTGTTCAGCCTACATTTTTTATAGCACTTAGGAACACCAAGTGTGACCCCACTCAAAACAGGGTGTGGTCCCTCCCACACGGATCACTGAATAAGCGAATGCACTACAGGCTTGCCTACAGGCCAGTCATTTTCCTCAATTGAGAGTTCCCTCTTCCCGAATGACCCTAGTTGGTATCAAGTTGACACAGAGCTAGCCAAAGGTGGAAGTCCCATACAATAGGGCATGGCAATTTATACCTGGAATGAAATCATCAAAAAACTGAGGCAGGAGGATCATGTATTAAAGGCCAACTTGGGGATATGGAGGCCTGAAATGTCAGCCATCACATGCTCTCTACATGAATCTTTTCTGGACCATAAGCCTAGCCTTCTGCTCCTGTAAAGAAAATGTTACATAAGTATTATATTTATTATATAAATATCATATTCACATTTCTTTTAGGAGAGCTAAAGTTCATCCTACATACACAACACTGTATAGAATATAGTGTCTTGTAGCTGGGGAGATGGCACATGGTTAAGAGCAGTGACTGGGGTTTCCCATCTGCACCCAGAAGTGGAGCCTGTGCTCTAGATCCCACGCACTCAGTCCACACCCAGATGCACCTTGATCCCACTCAAAACAGGGTGTGGTCCCTCCCATACTGATCATCCAAGAGTGCTGGGAACCAAGACTTTTCTTCTTTCTGAGAGCAAATGTCATTTAAGTAGATAGCCTGAGTTAAGGAAGAAGACCTATCAGCCTTCCTGCCTGGGAGAGAAAATTAGCAACTTGAGCCTTTAAATGTTTTATTGCCTTCTTGCTGGAGAGAAAGTGGTTTGGGCTAAGGAATGCTTGCAAAGAATTTAACAATTACCGGATGGCCCTGATTTCCTCCTGCCTGCTTGTCTTTATAAAGGCGACCTGAACTATAAAGTTCAAGCACTCATCAGACATTCAGACCTGTGCTTCTTCCTTGTGTCTCTTGTCCCATCTTTTGCCTCCCCTTCTCTAGGGTCTCATCGAATCCCCGAGGGCCGGGCACAAGAGTTCTAACACACCAGGATAACAGGATTACAGAATCACAGGGTCCTAGGATCACAGTCTCACAGAAAGACAGGCTCCAGTCAGAGATAGCAAGGCCAGTTCACAGCAGAGATACCCAGATGGAGAAAGGCAGGCACAAGAACATTAGCAACAGAAACCAATGGTACTTACCAACATCAGAAACCAGTTTCTCACCACAGTAAGCTCCGCACACACCAACACACTTAAAAAGCAAGATTCACATCTAAAATCCGATCTCATGAAGGTGATATAAGACTTTTAGGAGAACATAAAGATATACGGGAGTCTCTCTTTCATGAAATTTTCAGAACGTGGTAACATGTGGTTTTAATCCAGTACTTAGGAAGAAGAGGCCGCCAGGTTCTGAGTTCAGGACATCCTGATCTACAGAGAAAGATACAGGACAGCCAGGGATACACAGAGAAATTCTATTTCAGAGATTTTTAAAAAGAGGCAATTTCTATGAAATGAGCTAAAACCAGAAATGGATTAAAACACATTAACAACTTTTAACTCCTTGTATTCATTATGATACAAAAATAGTAAGTCACCTCTGACAACTCTTAGAAAACTACATAATTATTTGAAAACTGGTTGCTAGGGGCTGGGGATGTGGCTCTGGTTGCGATTTGAATCTTGCGTCTCAGCTTGATTGCACTGGAAGTTGCCTAGAAGATCCATCAAGCACAGCTGTGGATATGAGGAGGTTTCCAGAGACAACAGGATCCTTAGGGTGCTGACAAACCCATGACTTCATACATTGTTGTAGGAAGTGGTTCAATGGAAGAGTGCCTTTGCATAAAATACCTTCACCCTGGCCCCTTTCTGTTGGTCTCTGTCTCCTCTCCACTGATGGGCAAACTACTTATCTCTACCACATGTTCTTGGCCACACTGTTCTGCCTCCCTATGCATGGACCCAAAGCAGTGGAGTCAGGGGGCCATGAACCAAACCATCTCAAACTGCGAATTAAACCTTGCCTCCCTTAAGTTGTGTGTAGCAGATGCTTGGTCAGAGTGATAGAAGTTTAACCACCATGGTGGCAAATACTTGACATAAAAAGGGTTGGGCTTGATACTGAAGAGAATAAATTTTTTTTGAGACCCCTAGCATGTAGAGGCTGAAGCCAGGCCATCTGCATTCCAGGAACTCCACAAAGGGCGGAACCTAGAATGCAGGTAATCTGATTCTTAGGCTCTGGGTTCCAAGGACAGGCTAGCCTGAGTTTTTGATCTTAGCCATTCTGACTGGTTTGAGGTGGAATCTCGGGGTTGTTTTGATTTGCATTTCACTGATGATTAAGGATGCTGAACATTGCCAGGCGGTGGTGGCGCACGCCTTTAATCCCAGCACTTGGGAGGCAGAGGCAGGCAGATTTCTGAGTTTGAGGCCAGCCTGGTCTACCAAGTGAGTTCCAGGACAGCCAGGGCTGTACAGAAAAACCCTGTCTCGAAAAAACAAAAAACAAAACAAAAAAAAAAGATTAAATTCTTGAAAAATAAGTACACAGGTTGTTTCCCCACATGACCTTCCCCTGTTTTTTATGATAATGTCCACTGATGTTTTATTGTTTTATAGTTTGTTTTATGATTCCCCCTCACTCCCCTGGTTTTGTGGTTTTTCCCTTTATAATCCTTTCTCCCTAAGGCTCGAGGTCGACACTCTCTTGTGAGTCTCGGCCTCAGCTGGCTGATATCCTGGAATAAAGCCTTATGCGGTTGTAGCAAGTACAGTCTCTCGGGTTTCTTGGTGGCTGTGAATTCCCACAACTTGAGCGAGGGTTCCCCATCGTGGGGGGGGGTCCTTTGATTTGGTGCGTGGGCTGAGAAATTTCAACCACCCAAGTCTCAGAGAACCACTCTGAGGTCCACATGCTTGAGCAGGTCTGTGTGCTGTCTGTCCTTTGTTTTTGTGTTCGCAAAGTTTCTGTGCCCGTGGTAGGGTCACTGGCTGTGTACTGTGTTTGTGAGATGTCTGTGGCCATGACAGGGGGCAACTGTCTGTGTACTGTGTCTGTGAAGTCTCTGTGCACCCATGGCAGGGCGACGCTGTGTAGCCTGGTTTCTGTGCTCGTGCAGGAGTGGGAACTGGCAAGCCACAGAGAACATTTTGCGACCCTGGGATAGGTCAGGTAATGAATTCCGGGAGGGAATTTGTGAGAAGTGGAAGCAGTGGGACAGACGTGTCGGCACACTGCAGGCCACAGTTCTCTAGAGGACGCTCTGGAGTTCGTTTTTATGGGAGATAGGGTCAGAAATGACCCCTTCTCTGTCTGAAGGTGGTCTCTGGGCACCACCGCCTTGGGTGGCCTCTGTTGAAGCTCTTGTGGCTGTGTGTCCATGTCTAACTCTGTGTTGTTCATTGCTGGTGGTGTTAGAAATCTGTTAGATTTGGTTCAGCATAGGCTGGCCAAGTCATCTGAATCTGTTAGATTAGCTCCAGCGTAGTCTGGCCACGTCGTCTGGTTATTGGATTCTTTTACCGGCAGCCTTTCTATGTCTTGATTGTGTAACCTAGTTTCTGCACCTGTGACAGGGACGAGAACTGTCTGTATCACCTGGTTTATGTGCACCCGTGACAGGGTGAACTGTCTGTGCTGTTTTTCTCTGTTTTCTTGGCGAACTGTTTGTGTGTTGATTGTCTTTCTATGTGTGATTGGACTTTTGACTGACTTTGACTGTTATTTTGGACTGAATCTACTGTGTAAAATATCCTGAGTTAATAAGAGGTAACATGACCACTGGCAGAGAAAGAGACTAAAAACAACTGTCTGCTCTCCGGTGTGTTAGCAAAAGAAAAGAAACTCTCCAGCTCCTACCAGAGAGATTCTTGGTTATGTTTTCACTGTCTATTGTGAGTCCTTGGCATGCCAAATTTGTCCATGTGTGTCGTTGTCTGTCTTCGTTCATTTAAAATAAATGACTGTTCTATATTTCATGTTCAGAAAGATAAAAGGGTTAAAACCTGTGGCTTGATTTAACTTAAAACTTGCTTTGCCATGACAAAAATGATTATTTGCACAAACTGCTCTTGGAGAGGCCAGGAGCTTTTTGGCTTTCCTGATAAAGAAACTGATGGTTTTTCCTAGAGAAATTTCTGTGACAGTGTTCATTGGTTTATTGGGTTTAACAAATGACAAACTGCTTCACTCTTGATATTACAACTGAGAAAGTAAGAAAAATTTGTTTTAGATAAAACATAAAATGTGCATCTACTTCATTGTTTGTTTCTGAGTACTTGTAAAGGTATTAAAATGTACTATGTGTTTTGGTTATACATTATTAGCCTATAAGTTATTAGATGTGATTAAAAATTTACAACTTTGGTAACAAAAAGCTAGATTAAAAATTGATAACTCAATGTTAGAGTTGTTCAGAAACCTGATATGCAGATGATAAAATTTAAATGTCTCTTTAATGAGAATATTGCAAAAGAAACTTAAAAATATAGTTAAACTGCCATTATTCCATCGGCTGCAGTTAACAGTTTAATTGCAAGCTCGAGAATTCTTGACTCATCCATGTTTATAGATGAAAAGAGGATTGATTGAGCAGGTAGAGATGATTGCAAAAGTAAGAAAAAATAAAAACAGCTGTGACACAATACTGACCTGCTGCCAATTAGATACAGTGATAGAGACAAATTTAGGCCCCCCTCAAGATTAAAGAGGAAATATCTGTGGGGATCTTAGAAGACTAAACACCCTTCCTTTTCAGATAACCCAGACAGCCTGACGGGACTGGTAGAGTCTTTGTTTTTTCCACCAGCCCTCCTGGGATGATTGTAAACAGCTTTTGCAGGTTCTCTTTACTACAGAAAGAAAGGAAGGGATCCTGTTAGAAGTCCATAAAATGTTCCTGACACAACGGGCAGCCTATGCACTCCCCAATAAAATAGATGCTGGATTTCTTTCCCTCAACCAACTGGACTGAGATTATAATACGGCTACAGGTAAGGAGAGATTGACATCTACCACCGGGCTCTAGCGGGTCTCTAAGGGACAGCCAGACGTCCCACCAATTTGGCCAAGGTGAGAAAGGGGCATAATGGGCCACCGTCTGTGTTTCTTGAGAGGCTAATAGAAGCCTATACCCTGCAGGACTTAGTCAAGGAGGCAGAGGAAGTGTACCATAAGAGGAAGACTGAGGAAGAGAAATGAGAGACTGAGAATGAGAGAGAAAGAGAAAAGAGAGAAAAGACAGGCAGGATCACAGGCAGGAAGGATTTTGGCCGCAGTGGCAGGAGAGAAAGACAAGAGATAAGGATAAGACTTAGACAGGGAACCTGGGTGACAGAAGGTCGAACTGGGTGGAGGAAGAGTGATACAGCAACAGTTACTGGAAAAGGATCAGTGTGCTTACTATAAAGAGACAGGGCTGTCTCGAAAAACCAAAAAAAAAAAAAAAAAAAAAAGAGAGAGAGAGAGAGAGAGAGACAGGGCAGGATCCCTAATGGCCCTTGATGACAAAACTGAAGGCACAGATTAAGTTTGCTCAAACAAGACCAGAGGTGACCGGGGGAAGCCCCACCTCTATGATACTGCCCTTGAAATTAGAAAAAGAGTACCAGCTTCATGAGTTTCAAAAACAGCTGGAAGCCCCAGATATCAGTGAATGGCTAGCAGAATTTCAAAAATTGGGTTGAAACTGGAGGTATGGAGATGGCAGAAAGAGTTTCCCCCCCCGCCCCCCCCCCATCGTGGTAGGCCCTGAAAGCCAGCGCCTGGTCATTGGGGTGTGACAGTATCCAATAAGTCGTGAAGCTGGAGAAAAAATTAGACCTCACATTCAAAGACTGTTACAGGCCGTACAAGATTTAAGAGATGCCGGGCGGTGGTGGCGCACGCCTTTAATCCCAGCACTTGGGAGGCAGAGGAGCGGATTTCTGAGTTCGAGGCCAGCCTGGTCTACAGAGTGAGTTCCAGGACAGCCCGGGCTACACAGAGAAACCCTGTCTCGAAAAACCAAAAAAGAAAAAAAAAAAAAAAAAAAGATTTAAGAGACATTTATCCAACTGTACCAAACCCATATAACTTCCTTAGTTCGCTCCCACCAGAGAACTGGTATGATTTACGAACTGAGTGAGTTGGGGTATCAGGCATCTGCTAAAAAAGCTCCAGTGTGCAGAACTGAGGTCACTTATCTAGGATATACCCTGAGAGATGAAAAATTGTGGCTGATGGAAGCCAGGAAAAAGACTGTCACCCAGATCCCTGCTCCAACCACCTGAGCCAGGTGCCAATAGATGGCTCGCCTGCTAAAAGCCATTGCTGCTATGGCCTTACTTGTCATAGATGCTGATAAATTGACTCTAGGACAACAAATAACTGTTGTGGCATCTCAGTCATTGAGAATATTATCCGGCAGCCCCCCCCGAAAGAGTGATCTTTGCACCCTGGCCATCTTAAATCCTGCCACCTTGCTGCCTGAGACTGATGACTCTTCTCCCGTCCATCACTGTATTGACATCCTGGCAGAAGACACAGGTACTCGGAGTGACCTGAAGGACCAGCCCCGGCCAGGAAGTCCAAACTGGTTTACAGAAGGTAACTGCTTCGTGGTTGAAGGTAAGCGGATGGCGGGAGCTGCGGTGGTAGACGAAAAGCAAGTAATCTGGGCTAGTAGCCTGCCAGAAGGAACTTCTGCCCAAAAAGCAGAACTTATTGCCCTGACACAAGCCCTGCGAATGGCAGAAGGGAAGTCCATCAATATCTACACAGACAACCGATTTGCCACAGCTCATATACGTGGTGCAATTTATAGACAAAGAGGGCTGCTAACATCTGCAGGCAAGGACATTAAAAATAAAAGAAGAAATACTGAGCCTCCTCGAGGCCATCCATCTGCCAAAGAAAGTGGCTATCATCCACTGCCCTGGGCACCAGAGGCTCAGGATACTGTTGCAAAGAAAAACCACATGCTGACATGGCTGCCAAGAAAGCTGCACAGGAAGCAATGATTCCAGCAGTTAAGGGCTCCAGAGACTATTCTGACACTCAAGACAGATACACTCAAGACAGATCCAGTTTCAGATACACCACCAATGAATATCAAGTGATCGGCAAATTGGGCTTTCACTCTGAAGCCCCTTATGGGGTAATAAAAAACAAAGATGGTAAATTGATCCTCCCACAAGGATAGGGTAAGAAATATGTCACTAGTCTGCACTATCTGACCCATCTGGGAGTCAAAAAGTTAAAAGATGTGGTAAGATCCTCTGAATATTATGCTATAAGACTGTCTGATTTGGTGGAAACCGTGGTAAAAAACTGTAAAGCTTGTGCCTTAACCAATGCAAGACCTTCCATGTATACCATGGAAAAGAGACTGAGGGGCAACCACCCCAGAGCTTACTGGGAGGTGGACTTCACAGAAGTCAAACCCGCAAAATATGAAAATAAATATCTTTTAGTTTTTATAGACACCTTTTCAGGATGGGTCGAAGCCTTCCCCACTAAGAATGAAACTGCCAATGTGATGGCTAAGAAGATCCTGGAAGAGATCTTTCCAAGGTTTGAAATACCTAAGGTAATTGGGTCTGTTAATAGACCTGCCTTGGTTGCCCAGGTAAGTCAGGGACTGGCCACCCAACTGGAGATTAATTGAAAATTACATTGTGCTTATAGACCCCAGAGCTCAGAGCAGGTAGAGAGGATGAATAAAACCATTAAGGAGACCTTAACTAAGTTAATATTGGAGACCGGTGGTAATGACTGGACAGCCTCCTTCCTTCGCCTTGTTCCAAGTTCGGAACACTCCAGGATGATTTAAACTTACACCCTTTGAGATCTTGTGTAGGGGGGCCACCACGGCTTACTGAGGTGGGCAGAATGTGCGATCCTGACGCTGTCCTTTCTAAACCCTTGTCTGCCCACATGAAAGCACTTGAAATGGCCCATCGAGAGGCCTGAGAACAGCTGAAAGAGGATACAAGACCAGAGACCCGAGTGTGCCACACCAATTCTGAGTGGGAGATGCAGTCCCAGTCCGGCGTCACCAAGCTGAGAACCTTAAGCTGTGTTTAAAAGGACCATACCTGGTGCTACAAGTTTGAAATTCGATTCTGGCACACCTCTCTGACCCGGCTGCTCAGCTACATGTGACCCAGGCTCAACCCAGCAATGCTTCACCCAGGTTTTCAACAGACTTTTCCAAGGAGGCCCCAACTAGGGCCGTCTTGTAACATTCTTTGTCTTTGGGGCTACCCTGTGTACTGAGAGTGTCAACAAAAAAAATAGAGTCATTAATGGGACAAGTACAGGATTAGATGACGGCCTACCTAAAGACACGCCTAGCTGACTGGATCCATAGCAGTAGGGGCTGGACAGAGTTCACAGCTCTATACAGAGACGGGGGCCCTAGAGGAGACAAGGCATCTGAGGGAGGGGAACTGGGCGTCAGTGAAGACAGTGCTGACAGGAGCTGTGGCACTGGAGACCCTAGTAACTGTAGAGGTTTTTCTTTTTGCTAGCAAATAAAAGTCTAGGGCCAGGTGGGGCTAGTTATGACAATAAAAAAAAATAATAATAAGCGTTGTTCAGATTTCGTTGCTTCGCCAACAATATTGGACTGTACCGAGCCAAGTAAATGAAAGTTAAGATGACACTGAAATTTAGTTTTTATGATTAAAACTATTCAATACAAGGAGTAGGGAATGAAGAGAATAAACTTTTTTTGAGACCCCCTAGCATATAGAGGCTGAAGCCAGGCCATCTGCATTCCAGGAACTTAGCAGACCACAAAAGGGAGGAACCTAGAACGCAGGTAATCTGGTTCTTAGGCTCTGGGTTCCAAGGACAGGCTAGCCACATGATAGATGATTAGATAAGATTAAATTCTTCAAAAATAAGTACACAGGGTATTTCCCACATGATCCTTCCACTGTTTTTTTATGATAATGTCCGCTGATGTTTTATAGTTTGTTTTATGATTCCCCCTTACCCCCCTGGTTTTGTGGTTTTTTCCCTTTATAAACCCTTCTCCCCCTGGCCTCGTCGTCAACACTCCTCAGCCGGCTGATATCCCAAAATAAAGCCTTATGCGGTTTGCAGCAAGTTTGGTCTCTTGAGTTTCTTGGTGGCCGTGAATTCCCACGACTTGAGAAGGGTCTCCTCTAATGGGGGTCTTTCAGTTGGAGGAAATGTGTCACCATGGAAGTGGGCTTTCAGGTCTTATATATTCATGCTAAAGCTCAACCCAATGTGGAAGACAGTCTCCTGGCTGCCTTCAGAAAAATATATAGAACTCTCAGCTCCTCTCCAGCACCATGTCTGCCTGCATGCTGCCATGCTTCCTGCCATAATAATATAATAATAATATATAATAATAATAATAATGGACTAAACCTCTGAGACTATAAGCCAACCCCATTGAATGTTTGCCTTTATAAGATTTGTCTAGTTATGATGTCTCTTCGCTGCAGTAAAACTCTATCTAAGACAGGCACCATGGATCCAAGTCCTTGCTGTCCTACATTTTGTATTCTAGCAGCATACAGACAACACCATTTGAACAAATGGATTATGTCATTTCAAGTAAAAAACATCGGTTCATATGATAAAGTGCTATAAGGAGATACATTAAGTCTCAGTGAATGTAGGGGTAGCTGGCTAATTGTATACAGGGATAGTGTCTTAGGTTTCTATTGCCATGATAAAACACCATGGCCAGAAACAACTTGGGGAGGAAAGTGTTCATTATCGATTCAGTTGGGGCAGGAGCTCAAGGCAGAAGCCTGGAGACAGGAGCCAATGCACAGGCCAAGGAAGCACGCTGCTTACTGGTTTGCTACTCATGGACTGCTTGGGTGAGTTTCTTATATAAACCTAGGCTATCCACCCAGGAGGTACCACTCATAGTGTGCTGTGCCCTACCATATCAATCATCAATAAAAAAAAAAAAAAAAAAAAAAAAAAAAAAAAAAAAAAAAAAAACAATGAATCACAAGCTTGTCCATAGGCCAAGTGGTAGCTTTTTCTCAACTAAGGTTTTCTCTTCCAAACTGACTCTAGCCTGTGTCAAGTTGACATAAAACTAGGCAGCACAGATGGCCCGTCTGTGGAAGTGACATTAGCAGAGAGAACAGCTGTTCCAGGGTGGAGTGGACCTATGAAGATATGGGGGGTAGAAAGTGCAAGGGCAGCAGCCACTTTGGCAGGTTGAGGAACAGAAAAGAAACCGCCATAGTTGCACTGTGGAGAGTCAGGGGAGAGAAGCATTGGTGGATTTTACTGTGCAGTGCAATGTGATAATCTGAACATGAATATTCATTTGCCAATGCATTCATTTGATTCTCATAAGAGCTTCTTAAATAAGTAGGGGCCAGGAAAATGGAATGCTTATCAAGAAGGAAATAAAGATACCATCAAATTAATAAATCTGCTATAGGGCTGGAGAGATGGTTCAGTGGTTAAGAGCACTGATTGTTCTTCCAAGGTCTTGAGTTCGATTCCCAACAACCTCATGGTAGCTCACAACCATCTGCAATAGGATCTGATGCCCTCTTCTGGTGTATCTGAAGACAGCTACAGTGTGTTCATATAAAAACAAATCTTAAAGAATGAATGGAAGGAAGGAAGGAAGGAAGGAAGGAAGGAAGGAAGGAAGGAAGGAAGGAAGGAAATCTGCTGTGAGGTACATGATACAAACCTAATTCATTGACTCTACACTAGCATTGTTAATCTTGGCTACAGACTAAAACCCCTTGGGAAGTTCCACAAAGTACTGTGTGGATCCTGCCTGTTGAACCTGGATTTGACTAGTCTAGGGATGGCCTGGGAGGATGCTTAGGGCTCTGTAGGTGATTCCAACATGGCTGAGAATCACTCTAAATGCACCTGCTTTTTGCCATAGCACATTGCCTCCTTGTCAGAACCTTCTCTCTGACCAGCCTGATGAAATCACCTGTGGGCCTTTGGGAAAGTTTTGAGGCCCAGACCCCATACTAGACTCAAAAATCAGAATCTTGTTGGGTATGTTTTAAAGGTATCTCAATATCTTGGCTACTTTAGAGCTTCTTACACTGGTCTTTTGATTTTCCTGTCTGCTTTGCCTTTTTCTGTATGCCCCTAGAATGAGACATATTCTTTTCTTTTTTGTTACTTTTATAGGATTTCAGAATGGAGATTTATACAGTTGTGTTTAATCATGTTTAGTTGGGAGTCTGCAAACTTAAAAAATCAATTTAATTACATTTTAATACGTAAGTTTATACATTCACTTTATTAATTCAAAGTGCTTTACACTTTCCATTCCTGAGTGATAACTACTGGCCTGGAGCACTAACAGTTTCTTATTGTTAAACTTATTGTGTAATTAGAGCAGCTAAATCATGTTTTCCCCCTCTGCCTCTCATATGCTAGGTAAATACATTCATTAGTTCTCATCTGTTTGAACTTTATTTTCTGTGCTCCTAGAGATTACACTCAGGACCATGCCATGCTAAGCCTATGCTGTACAGATGGGCTCCAACTCGAGCTCCTCAAAAAGTTGAATATTTCTGTCTTTTGCTGTACTATGCCCACTCTTTTAAAACAATGACTTATTATGCTTTAGTGTATGTTTGTTGGCTGGTGTATTTGAGCATGTGTATTCAGCCACAGCACACATGTGATTAGAGGGCAGCTTAGTGGAGATGGGTCATTTCTTTCACCAGTGTGCAGGTTCTAGGGATCCAACACATATCCAGTTCCATGGTATCTGATGCCCTCTTCTGGTCTCCATGGTGACACATACACACACACACACACACGGCATATATTTGCACAGGTACATACACATGAACAAAGCATACGCTGCTGTCGTAGTGGTATGAGGTTCATTGACCTCAGAAACCCAGATACACCTACCGTTGGGGACTTTTCTAACAATTCCTTCATTAGAAAGAGGAAAATATAAAACATAAGAACTTCAGTGGCATTTCCATTGATTAACACCATTAGTGGTTTGCTTCTTGGACTTTTGACTGTGTCAAATGTACTTGAAATCGGTATTTCCTCAAGTTCCGGTATAGAGAGCCTAAGATTTAGCCTTGGGTCACCAGGAGGGTACGTAGTAAGGGCTACTGGCATGTATAACAATGGAAACAGCAGTATCAGCAATGGGGCTGAAAGCTTATCATTCCCACTGATTTAATGTGTCCGTGGTTAGTACAGGGAGAAAACGGCCACTGGGTGTGGGTCTCCAATCTTAATATGTAAATTCTGCTAATAATGTTTCTTTTAAAATATATATATACCTTTTAGACTATGGACCCCAGAGGCCCCCCCCCACCCAGATCCAAGTTCAAGTTAAAAAACCAGAGGTTTTTGACAGAGCTCAAACAACTGAGATGATCTGTGTCGGTGTCGTCTACCTTGTTTTGTTTATATTTCTAACAAGCTGTACTAAGCAGGACCTCAGTTTCCCCATGGAACAGTAGAAGAGCACAACAAGGCAAATGTATCTGCTAGCAGAGTTTCAGTGTGTGAATGTTATCCCTCTCAGTGTCTGGGGAGATGTTTTTCATAAAGTTTATTCATAAAGTTCTTACCAGAAAAGTTTACCCCTGGATTACTGTCACATATGGAAGTAGTCTCAGTTCTGTGTGGGGCAGTGTTTTCTGTAAGTGCTGCAAGATTGGAGAAGCAGAATCATCACTCATTCTTCATTATAAAACTACTCCAATGTAGAATATTCAACCCTTCCATCTCCTGGAATAAAACAAAGTGCTGGGATCTATCACCGATATATTTTTTTATTAATCTTTCATCTTTTATTTATAGTCCAGTCTTTATGCCCTTCCAGGTGCCCTCTCTGACAGTTCCTCATTCCATTCTTCTTCCCCCTGCTTCAAGAGGATGTCCTGACTCACTGGGGTCTCAAGTGTCTCAAGGGTTAGGTGCATCTTCTCTCACTGAGGCCAGACCAGCCAGTCCCCTGTGGTATATGTCAGATTTAGTTTGAAGAGGCTCCTCTACTGCTTCCTCTGCTTCTTGCCTTTATGCTCATGTTCCTTGGAGTGACTGCTATCAGAGCATCTTTTAGAGCCATGGTGCTGTTTTGCTTCTTCCAAAAACTTGTCCAAACCAAAGGATCTTCCTCAAACTGAACTGGTCCTTCTCGGCCCCTCTGTCTACGGTCTGAACCAGAAAACTCCTTGTCGGGAACAAATCTAGGGGAAAAGGAGAAGAGGTCATGAAATACTTCTGTTTTATTGGTAAACAGGACCAACCATCAACTGTCTGCTTTGGTACCTGTGGGCCTTTATCCTGGTTTCCAGGTCATCACCATACATGTCCTTGTCCAGATTTTTCCTGGGCTTGTAGATACTCTGAGCCATATCTTTGCCACCCCTCCAGGCCTGATCGTAAACATTGTAAATTTCATCTTCTCCGCCTGCAAATCCACTGTCCATACCTGTGGAAACATGAATGACACCAAATATAAAGGTGTACTTATCCAAAGCTGAATCTGACTACTGAGCAATGAATAGTTCTGTGTTTACAGCTAATTAAGGGTTCCAAGGACAGGCTCCCCAACATGATAATTTTTAAAATAAGATTAAATTTTCCCCAAAAAATAAAAAAACACAGGGTATTTCCCACATACCCCAAAATTTTTTTTTTTAATGATAAAGTCC
Source organism: Mastomys natalensis (assembly GCA_021653895.1). NCBI lineage: Eukaryota > Metazoa > Chordata > Mammalia > Rodentia > Muridae > Mastomys > Mastomys natalensis. The sequence continues at coordinate 119,877 of JAJTUV010003320.1, read as the reverse complement.
CAAAATTTTAAAATAGTTTTTTTAAAAATTCCCCCCCTTCCCCCCCGGTTTTTTGGTGGTTTTTTCCCCTTTAAAACCCCCTTTCCCCCCCCTGGCCTCGGTCGTAAAAAACCCTCAGCCGGCTGATCCCCCCAAAATAAAGCCTTATGGGTTTTTTAAAAAAAAAAGTTTGGTCTCTTGAGTTTCTTGGTGGGCCGAAAAACCCCAAAAACTTGAGAAGGGTCTCCTCAAAGGGGGGGTTTTTCTTTTGGGGGAAAATTTTTCCCCCAGGAAGGGGGTTTCCCCAGGTCTTATTTTTTCTTGAAAAGCTAACCCCAAAAGGGGGGAACCCCGCCCCCTGGCCCCTTTAAAAGAAAAAATATAGAACTCTCAGCCCCCTCCTCCACCCCCCAAGTCCCCCTCATCTAAAAATGTTCCCCTGCCATAATAATAATAATAATAATAATTTAATAAAAAAAAATAATGGCAAACCCCTCTGAGACTAAACCAAAACCCCATTGAATTTTTCCCCTTTAAAAATTTTGGGGTCTATTATGTTTTTCTCTTCGCCCCCAAGTAAAAACTCTATCAAGACAGGCACCATGGACCAAAAGTCCTTGCTGTCCTATTTTTTTGTATTTAGAGCATACAGAAAAACCCAAAATTTTGAAAAATTTTGGATTAGGTAATTTAAATTTTAAAAAAAACAGGGGTTCATATGAAAATTTGCTAAAGGGGAGACCCCATTAAGTCCTTAATGTAGGGGAAAGTTTGGCAATTTTGTATACAGGGATAGTGTTTTGGGGGTTTTCTATTGCAATAAAAACACCATGGCCAGAAAAAACTTGGGGGGAAAAGGATTGTTTCTTTTTCGGATTCAGTTGGGGGGGGGAAGCTAAAGGGGGGAACCGGGACCCCAAGCCAATCCCAAAAGGCCCAAGGAAGCCGCTTGCTTAACTGGGATTGCTACCAAAATTGGGACTGCGGGGGGGGGTTTCAAATTATAAACCCCCAAAGGCTATCCCCCCCAGGATGTACCCATTTTTTAGTGTGCGGCCCCCTACCCAAATCAATAAATTTTTTAAAAAAAAAAAAAAAAAAAAAAAAAAAAAAAAAAAAAAAAAAAAAAAAAAAAAGGAAATTCACAAGCTTCCCCATAGGGCCCAAGTGGTAGCTTTTTCCCCTCAAAAGGTTTTTTTTTCCCAAAGGGGACTAAAAGCCTGTCCCCAAGTTGACATAAAAAGGCAAAAACCAGAGGCCCCCCCCCGGGGAAGTGATTTTAGAAGAGAGAACAGCTTTCCCCAGGGTGGAGTGGACCTAAAAAAGATATGGGGGGTAGAAAGTGAAAGGGGAAAAGCAGCCATTTGGGGCGGTTTTGGGGAAACAAAAAAAAAAAACCGCCATAGTTGCACTGTGGAGAGTCAGGGGAGAGAAGCATTGGGGATTTACTGTGCAGTGCAATGTGATAATCTAACATGAAATTCATTTGCCAATGCATTAATTTGATTCCCATAAGAGCTTCTTAAATAATGGGGCCAGGGGAAAAAGGAATCTTATCAAAAAGGAAATAAAGTCCCAATAATTAATAAATCTGTTTATAGGGTGGGAGAGGTTTCAGTGGTTAAGAGCACTGATTTTTCCAAGGTCTTGGTTCGATTCCCAAAAACCTCTGGTAGCTCCCAACCATCTGCAATGGATCTGGGCCTCTTTGGTGTATCTAAGACAGTTACAGTGTGTTATAAAAAAACAAATCTTAAAGAATGAATGAAGGAAGGAAAGGAAGGAAGGAGGAAGGAAGGGAAAGGAAGGAAGGAAGGAAAATCTGCTGGTTCATTTAAAAACCTAAATATTGACTCTACATACTTGTTAATCTTGGCTAAAAAAAAAACCCCTGGGAAGTTCCACAAAGTCTGTGTGGACCTCCGTTGAACCTGGATTTGAAGCCCCAAGGATGGCCTGGGAGGATGCTTAGGGCTTTAAAAGGTGTTCCAACCTGGCGGGAAAATTCACTCTAAATGCACCTGTTTTTCCCAAATTGAAATTGCCCTTTGTCAAACCTTTCTTGACCAGCCTGTTTAAATCTCTGGGGCCCTTTGGGAAAATTTGGGCCCGACCCCTTCCAGAAATACTCAAAAATCAGAATCATGTTGGGATGTTTTAAAGGTTCTCAATATCTTGGCTCTTTAGAGCTTCTACACTGGTCTTTTGATTTTCCGTTGCTTTGCTTTTTCTTATGCCCCTAGAATGAACATATTCTTTTTCTTTTTGTTACTTTTATAGGATTTCAGAAGGAGATTTACGTTGTTTTAAATCATGTTTAGTTGGGAGTCTGCAAACTTAAAAAATCAATTAATTACTTTTTAATACTAAGTTTATACATTCACTTTATAATTCAAAGTGCTTTACACTTTCCATTCCTGAGGATAAAAATATGGCCTGGGCACAACAGTTCTATTTTAAATTATTGTGTAATTAGAGCAGCTAAATCTGTTTTCCCCCTCTGCCTCTCTATGCAGGTAAATACATTCATTAGTTTCATTGTTGAACTTTATTTCTGTGCTCCTAGAGATTACACTCAGGACCATGCCATGCTAAGCCTATGCTGTACAGATGGGCTCCAACTCGAGCTCCTCAAAAAGTTAATATTTCTGTCTTTTGCTGTATTATGCCCAATTCTTTTCAAACAATGATTATTATGCTTTAGTGTATGTTTGTTGGCTGGTGTATTTGAGCATGTGTATTCAGCCACAGCACACATGTGATTAGAGGGCAGCTTAGTGGAGATGGGTCATTTCTTTCACCAGTGTGCAGGTTCTAGGGATCCAACACATATCCAGTTCCCATGGTATCTGATGCCCTCTTCTGGTCTCCATGGTGACACATACACACACACACACACACGGCATATATTTGCACAGGTACATACACATGAACAAAGCATACGCGCTGTCGTAGTGGTATGAGGTTCATTGACCTCAGAAAACCCCAGATACACCTACCGTTGGGGACTTTTCTAACAATTCCTTCATTAGAAAGAGGAAAATTAAAAACATAAGAACTTCAGTGGCATTTCCATTGATTAACACCATTAGGGTTTGCTTCTTGGACTTTTGGACTGTGTCAAATGTACTTGAAATCGGTATTTCCTCAAGTTCCCGGTATAGAGAGCCTAAGATTTAGCCCTTGGGTCACCAGGAGGGTAACGTAGTAAGGGCTACTGGCATGTATAACAATGGAAAAGCAGTATCAGCAATGGGGCTTGAAAGCTTATCAATCCCACTGATTTAATGTGTCCTGGTTAGTACAGGAAGAAAACGGCCACTGGGTGTGGGTCTCCAACTTAATATGTAAATTCTGCTAATAAAATGTTTCTTTAAAATATAAATATACCTTTTAGACTATGGACCCCAGAGGCCCCCCCCCACCCAGATCCAAGTTCAAGTTAAAAAAACCAGAGGTTTTTGACAGAGCTCAAACAACAGATGATCTGTGTCGGTGTCGTCTACCTTGGTTTTGTTTATATTTCTAACAAGCTGTACTAAGCAGGACCTCAGTTTCCCCATGGAACAGTTAGAAGAGCACAACAGGCAAATGTATCTGCTAGCAGATTTTTCAGTGTGTGAATGTTATCCCTCTCATGTCTGGGGAGATGTTTTTCTCTAAAGTTTATTCATAAAGTTCTTACCAGAAAAGTTGTACCCCCTGGAATAATGTCACATATGGAAGTAGTCTCAGTTTCTGTGTGGGGCAGTGTTTTCTGTAAGTGCTGACAATATTGGAGAAGCAAATCATCACTCATTCTTCATATAAAACAATACTCCAATGTAGAATATTCAACCCTTCCATCTCCTGGAATAAAAACAAAGTGCTGGGATCTTAACACCGATTATATTTTTTATTAATCTTTCATCTTTTATTTATAGTCCAGTCTTTATGCCCTTCCAGGTGCCCTCTCTGACAAGTTCCTCATTCCATTCTTCTTCCCCCTGCTTCAAGAGGATGTCCTGACTCACTGGGGTCCTCAAGTGTCTCAAGGTTAGTGCATCTTCTCTCACTGAGGCCAGACCAGCCAGTCCCCCTGTGGTATATGTCAGATTTAGTTTGAAGAGGCTCCTCTACTGCTTCCTCTGCTTCTTGCCTTTATGCTCATGTTCCTTGGAAGTGACTGCTATCAGAGCATCTTTTAGAGCCATGGTGCTGTTTTGTTCTTTCCAAAAACTTGTCCAAACCAAAAGGATCTTCCTCAACACTGAACTGGTCCTTCCGGCCCCTCTGTCTACGGTCTGAACCAGAAAACTCCTTGTCGGAAAAAAAACTAGGGAAAAGGAGAAGAGGTCATGAAATACTTCTGTTTTTATTGGTAAACAGGACAACCATCAACTGTCTGCTTTGGTACCTGTGGGCCCTTTATCCTGGTTTCCCAGGTCATCACCATACATGTCCTTGTCCAGATTTTTCCTGGGCTTGTAGATACTCTGAGCCATTTTTCTTTGCCACCCCTCCAGGCCTGATCGAAAACATTGTAAATTTCATCTTCTTCCGCCTGCAAATCCACTGTCCAAACCCTGTGAAACATGAATGAACACCAAATATAAAGGTGTACTTATCCAAAAGCTGAATCTGACTACTGAGCAATGAATAGTTTCTGTGTTTACAGCTAATTAAAAAACCCAACTGCAACATTTATATCAAATAACAAGTATAAAGTTCTCCACAACAATTGGAGTTCTTACTTAAGATTAAAAATTAAGTCAAGGTAGTCATTAGATTAAGGTGGGTGTCATGTTCACGTCTTTAATCCCAGCACTAATGAGGCAGCAGGTGAATCTCTGTCAATCTGAAGTCAGCTTGGTCTAAAGAGCCCTTTCTAAGGACAGCCAGAGCTATGTAATACATCCTGTCTCAAACAACAACAAAAACAACAAGTTTTGACTAACCAAACAAATAAAGGACACATGGCTGAGTCTAGGGATGCATAGCTTTAATCTCTACACTCAGGAGCGAAGGAGACAGATCTGCTTTACAAAGGCAAGACTGGTTTACATAGTAAATTCCAGGACAGCCTGGAATACAGAGAACCTACCTTCAAAACACCAAAACTAAACAAGGAAATCCCCAAACAAGAGAAAGAAGACACAAAGTTGTGTGGGTAGGGAAGGTGGGGTGCATCTGGGAGGAGGTGGAGGAGAGTGAATATGCTCCAACTCAATTGTATGAAAATATAAAAAAAACTGAATTACAAAAAAAAAAAATCAACTAACAGTGTCACTCAAATTGAAGAAATGTATTGTAGGTACTGGGACAATCAATGATGCTGAGAAATGTCACCTCAACAGCCTGACAATGTCACTATTGTTAAAGCACAGGATAATATGGTCCTCAAGGAAGATCTAAAGAGCTTTCCCCCAGATTTAGAAGGTTTAAGCTTAAGGTTAGAAGAGATGACCATGTTGAAGTGTTTACTTATGTGATACTTTCATCCCGATCCTGCTCAGCTTAGCTGACGTTGCACAACAGTTAAGAGAAAAGCTTTGGAGTCAAAGCATTCAAGGTTGAATCTCAGCTCCATCAATGACTGAATCCTGTCTCAATTATCTCTGAGAGATAATAAGGTGCTGCAGAGATGGCTCAGGGTTAAAGCACTTTCTGCATAAGCATGATGGCCCCAGTTTGGATTCCTAGGACCCATGTAAATGATAGGTGGGTGTGGAAGCTTGCCTGTAACTCCATCCTCTGAAGATGGAGACAGGAAATCTCAGAGCAGGCTGGGTAGGAACACTGACTCTCAGTGTGTTCTGGGATGGACTGGGAGATCTGCTCAGTGACTAAGGTGGAAGGAGGAGTGATAAAGACAATTCCCAAGAGCAACTTCCAACGTTAACATGTTCATTGTACACACATGTGCATACACAGGCAAACATGCATGCAAATGAAAATGTAAAAAAAGAAAAGTGAACCTCCCTCCAGAAAAACAAAAGTCCAGCTTTATTATATTGCACGTCCCCCTCCATGTTTTCTTAAGGATGGAAATGAATAGACTTGAACAATGCCAAATATAAAATAAAAAGTACAAAAAAACATGTATTGTTGCTTGGAAGAACTACTCACATGCTATCTCTAAATGTCAAACCAGTAAGTCACAACTTATCCCTGGGAAGAGCTAACACTACACTTACTGTCTTCAACAGCAATATAGAAGTGACTTTAAAACAAACCCTTTCCTTCCCAACTTGCTTTTCAGTTATGGGGTTTTTATCACAGCAATAGACACCATAAGAAACCTACACACAAGATAAAGGTGTTTTCTAGTTCCTCATACCTTGGACTGGTTGAAGAGCCTCTGGTCATACTGAACTTCATTGGAAGTTCGTGGATTGGGCACACCAAGAGCAATGACTTCACTGATATCTCGGTTTTCATTTCTCTGTAGTTTTGACCTATTTGAAATACATAATTATTAATACATTTTCACAGACAAGAGGAGTATATGCAATAGAAATACACCCACTCTCAGAAGCAACGGAAATGAATGTGTTATCTCATGAACTTACATGTTCTGATGATGCACAATCAATCACACTAGCATCCCTGAGAGTAACTCAGATGCATGCTGAGAAAAGAACTATCACCAATTTACGAGATGCTCAGGTCTTAAAATATTTCTGTAGACAACTTTATTTTCACCCAATTACAAGTTCACAGCCACTTTACTGGTTTTAAGGGCCCAATTTCTGTACAGATCCACTGTCACTTTACAATGTGGCCAGTCCCCAACTCACTGACCACCTTGATATTTCTTTCATTTCTCTCTCTTCTTCATGGGTTCAGTTTTTGCAGAGAGGAGAAATAGGCCAATTAAACAAGGAACCACCTTGGTAGAGTCGAGTTAAGATTTAAGCTTGAAACTGGATTGGATCAGGTGCTAGCATCATCAGAGAATGGAAAATTGCTCATATGGGAAGACAGTGTTTCTTATTTGCATTAATCCCACCCCTGGAGCACAGCATTTTCTGGACTTTGAAGCAACCTCAGTCCTCAGGCACTTGTGAGTCACAAACTTTGCCGATGCCTGCTTTATGTTCCTATAAATGTACTGGGTTTGTTTTACACCCCTTCACTTTCCCATTATACAAAGCCCTGTTCTGAATGTTAAATATACACAGGAGTCCAGAATCTTCCTTCAAAACTTACTCTCCTTCCCACTACACTGGGCACAGGCCATGACCTAGAAAGGATGTCATTAAGCTTTGGTGCCTGGCTTTCCCTCTACACAGGCATGCAAGCAGCTTCTTCCACCCCTCAGGAGTCAGAATGCACACACCTGAACAATGTCATCCTTCCCTTCAACACAGACATGATCTGGATTCCCTGTCCTGTGCCTGAGGTTCTCAAGACTAACTACTAGTTCTAGGAACAGGGAACCTTCTAGGGAGCTTCAGTTCTGTTAGGATAAACCTTTTGAGTGTGGCAAAGTTTGTTTCATTTTCTTACCAAGCTAAAGAACTGCCCTTCTTCCTGACTCATGTTTATGCAGGTAGCAACCCACCTCTTGTCAGGAGCTGCTCTGGAAAGGTTCTGGTCGTGCTGCCTCTCTTTTCGCCTGTCATGACGGATTTCATCTCTTTCGCGGGCCTCTCCATCCTCTGTGGACACAGTTGAAAATTAGTTTGTCACTACTCATATTTCGACAAGAGGTTAAGAGGTTCTTCAACCTTAGAAAATGCCATCTTTCTCTTTTCCTTTTCTTTCTTTTAATTTTCTTTTTTTATTATTTATTTTTATTTATTTATTTTATTTTATTTTTTTTTTTTTTTGAGACATGGCCTAGAAACAGCCTCTGGCTTTGAGTCCCACCCTGCTGCTGGGATTACAGGTGTGGCACCACCACTTCTTTGTGGCCACACTCAGCTATTTAACTTTACCTGCAGTCAATTTAAATCCGGTTTGTGGAGACTCTAATCTATGTCAGCTACAAGTTACTGAAATGCACCTAAATAGAAAGCTCGACTGCTCCACAGGGAGCATGTGGTGATGAAGGAATTCCAGTCATGCTAATTGTTTTTAAAAATTAACGAGAGTCTAGGTGGAGAGAGGTTCTTTCATCCCACATGGCTTTTCAGCTCTTCCTCCTCATTTTGAGAACTGTCATGATAAAATGCAAAGACAGGGCTGGGGAAATGGCTGAGTTGGTAAAGAATCTGCTGTTCAAGCCTGAGGACCTGAGTGTGGATCTCTAGCAGCCAGAAAGACGGCTACACATTGTAGTGTGTGTCTGTCGCAAACTCCTCTAGTCAGCCAACTGGTGAGCTCCTGACTCAGTGAGACCCTTTCTCAAAATATGACTAGTGACTGAGCCAGGACCCTCAGTGTGCTCCACATGAACATGTATGGGTCTGTGCATGCACACATCCATATCAGCACACACACACACACACACACACACACCACAGATCTTTTAACAAATGGAAAGAAAGAAGAACCATGTACAGGCTTTTGTTGGAGCTTGCTGCCCAGCCAGCCTAGCTAAATTTGTGAGCTCCAAGCAGAGAGGCTTTGTTTCAAAAACTAAGGTGACTGCTCGCCAGCTTTAATAGTGCCACAAAAGCCAATGGGGGTAGAATGGGGGAATTAGCAGTGTTATGCAAGTGCTGGACCCTGCACACCACAATCTTGACCTGTCCACCAAGGTGAGCCCCTGGTACAACAGGGACAGTGCTGTCATGGGGCTGACTTGCTCCCTTGGGGTCAGATCCTAGCTACTCTGACACATCTCCCATGGAGAGAATCAGATATACTCGGGTAAACTCAAAGGCTTTTGTAGTCATCTATGTTTCCATCTAGAATGTTCTCCCAGATAGCCACATGGTTTACTTCCAAGTGTTTGTACTAATATTAGCATTTACAAGTAAGGCCTCTTCTGACAAGACTTTCCTTCTGCAATTTTTATATTCCTTGTGTTTTATTTTTCTTTATCCATTGTATTATATACTATATGATTGACTTCATTTGCTTTGTTGTTGTTGTTTTGGAGACAGGATCTTACTATTTAGCCCTGACTGTTCTCAAACATTCCATCCTCCTGACTCAGTCTCCTCAGTGCTGGGAGCAGAAGTATACTACCAAGTGAGTTACTTTCATATTAAAGATTTCTTTTAGACATGTACTCCATTTTGGAGGAGTTCAGTTCTACATTATTTCTGAAATAACTCAATTTTTCTTGTAAATATAAACTACTTTTGTATGCTGTAAAATAGTCTCCCACATACATGCCCAGTGCACAAAGTCCATTTAAAATGACATATACATTGTCATAAAGTAAATTCCACAGTGGAAATGGTCATACCTTTTTCCACATGAATTTTGATCCCAGCTCTCCTTTCTTTAGTTTTCTGGGCCATTTCTGAGTTTCTCTTTCTCCACGTTCCTCCTTTTCTTTTTGAGCCATCTTTCTCTCTACCCAGACTCACATTTCCACCATTTCCACATGGCCTCAGGCTCTTCTGTCCCACCCTGCTGGTGGGTTTACAGGTGTGACACCACCACTTCTTTGTGGCCACACTCAGACTTTAACGTTAACTGCAGTCAATTTAAATCCGGTTTGTGGAGACTCCTATGTCAGCTACAAGTTACTGAAATGCACCTAAATAGAAAGCTGGACTGCTGGACAGGGAGCATGTGATGATAAAGGAATTCCAGTCATGCTAATTGTTTTTAAAAATTAACCAGAGTCTAGGTGGAGAGAAGTTAGTTAAGTGAGTTAGTAAAAGTAAAGTGAGTTAGTAATCTTTACTTTTACTTTACAAAACTGTGCAACATTCAGCAAACTGTAAAAAACTAACCTTCCGTTCTGCAATGTCTAGTGCTTCAGCTAGTTTGGCAAACTTTTCATTTATGTGGACAGTCTGAATTCCTCTTCCATTAGCAGCCTCCCGTTTATCCAGTGGAATTGTGTAACCCTTCAAGTTCTTCTACTTGGATACACATGGCGGGATCTTCCACTTCTTCTGTTCTTCTACAGTAAGCTTCCGAGGAGGAGAGTGCATTACAGGTACAGGAGGAGACGGAGGTCCCTGGGGAATTTTCTTATTAATCCAGAATCTTGGGGGCTCCATTGTGTCCTTCTGCCTTTCAATGATCCAAATAATCCTGTTTAGCTCCAGAATTAAATGTTTTTCCTTGCTGAGATGGCGTGTACTGGATATACTGGGCAGGAGGCAGTTTCTCAGCTGCATGAACAGGCTTGGCCCCAGCAATCTTCTCTAAGGCTGCTCTTGTCCTTTCTGTAATTTTTTTTTTTTTTTTTTTTTTTTTTTGGTTTTTCGAGACAGGATTTCTCTGTGTAGCCTGGGCTGTTCTGGAACTCGCTCGGTAGACCAGTCTGGCCTCGAACTCAGAAATCCACCTGCCTCTGCCTCCCAAGTGCTGGGATTAAAGGCATGTGCCACCACCGCCCAGCTCTGTAATTTCTTTGATTGTCTCTTCATCAGCAATTTCCATCTCAGCAGTCCCAGAACTGCAAAGGCCTGATGAAGAGACTGTTAAAGAAATTACAGAAAGGACAAGAGCAGCCTTCGAGAAGATAATATCAAAGGAGATTGCTGGGGTCAGCCTGTTCATGCAGCTAAGAACCTGCCTCCTGCCCAGTATATCCAGTACATGCGATCTAAACAAGAAAAAACATTTAATTCTGGAGCTAAACAGATAATTATTCGGATCGTTGAAAGGCAGAAGGACACAATGGAGCCTCCAAGATTCAGAATAAATAAGAAGATTCCCCGCCCCCCCCCCCTCTCCTCCTGTAGCTGTAATGCACTCTCCTCCTCGGAAGATGAGTGTAGAAGAACAGAAGTGGAAGATCCCGCCATGTGTATCCAAGTGGAAGAACTCAAAGGGTTACACAATTCCACTGGATAAACGGGAGGCTGCTGATGGAAGAGGAATTCAGACTGTCCACATAAATGAAAAGCTTGCCAAACTGGCTGAAGCACTAGACATTGCAGAAGGAAGGTTAGTCTTTTACAGTATATTTGATATAAATGACCTTGTCTTTGGAATGTCCCTGTCCAGCAATTGTGTCATATTTAATTTTCCCTTCCTGATCCAAATGAATGGGCAGAGCATTGGACATTTTTTTCTGTTGCCCATATCCAGAGGAAACTTTGCCACATGGATTTCAGGGAAAGCATGTCCATCTCCAAAATCCTCCGGCAACCGTGGAATCCAGCCTTCCCTGTATCCATATGAGGGAGGCTCCCTTCGAGACAAATCCAGAGAGGTCTGCAGTGATCTCTGAGATCTTGCTCTTTCTTCAGCTTTAAGTTGGTCTTGAGATAGCCGAGTAGGCGCAGGTAAAAAGCTACAGGAAATCAAAGTCAGAATTAATTATCACAATTAGCTACGATATTCCTTTACTCAGCACATAGACTTTTTAATGATTTCTAGAAGCCTTCAGTATTTATTATATCCTAATGTGTGGAAAGAAATAAATTTCTCAGAGACAAACAGTAAAGACTCCTTGACTACTCCAGTAACAAATGATTGTCCAGACTTAAAAACTAACAGGTATTTTTGAACACACCTGACAAGCTGCAGGTTTCTGTGTTTTTTCTATATGTTATATAGAAGCCAACCTGCAACACATGGTTTCCTAAGAATCTGGCCTAATTTTCGTTTTCCAAGGTCTAATTAGGTAGGCCAGACTAGTCTGAAACTTGCACCCTTTAACCTCAGCCATTTAAGTGATGAGATTATAGAGGAGTTTAACACTATGTTACTGTGCTTTCCTATTTTTTTCCTTCTTTTCTGCAGACAGGGACTTACTGTGTAGATCCAGCTGCTTCCCCAGTTCTGGAATTAAAGCTCTCCAGACCATATGTATTCCATCTATCTTTCTGCATTATGATTAACTATTCATTTACCAGACTGAGCAACCTGAGGAGAGGAACTGCATCCTGTGCTTCTTTTGTCCCTAACTGTCCCAGTCCTGTCTGGTAACAGGAGATGCTCCAACATTTCCAAGTGATTCACCCTGCCCTTTGCATTCATGGTTTTGCATCATGGCAGTCTTCTTGCCTTTACTTAAGCAAGCCACCTCAAAACCTTTGCCAAGGGCTAGAGAGAGAAGGTTCAGAGGTTAAGAGCACTGTCTGCTCTTCCAGAGTCCTGAGTTCAATTCCCAGCAACCACATGGTGGCTCACAAGCATCTGTAATGAGATCTGGCCCCCCTTTCTGGTGTACAGGCATACATGCAGGCAGAGTATTGTATAAATAAGTCTTTTTTAAGAATCCTTTGCCAAGTCGGGCAGTAGTGGCGCATGCCTTTAATCCCAGCACTTGGGAGGCACAGGCAGATGGATTTCTAAGTTTGAGGCCAGCCTGATCTACAGAGTGAGTTCCAGGACAGCCAGGGCTACACAGAAAAACCCTCTCTTGAAAAAAACAAACAAACAAACAAACAAAAAAGAATCCTTTGCCAAAAAATGTTAAAGATTTACTAGGAATATGTTTAAACTTGCTTATTAAGGTCTCACTATGTAGCCTAGGCTAACCTCAAGCTCAGACATCTGCTTCTCTCTCCTACCAAGAGCTATGATTAAAAGTACTCAGCCCTACACCCAGCCAGACTCACATGATTTAGTTCGTGTATGGAGGGGTGGGTGTGTGTGTAATGGCACTGTTGAAGTGTGAAGACAATTGGGGAAGTCAGTTCTCTCTTCCTATCAGGTGGGTTCCACAGCTGGAACTCAGGTCTTTGAGATTGGCAGCAAGTGCTTCTATCCACTAAGACATCCCTTGCTGGCCCTGACCTCTCTACAGTTGTAACCACTGGGACCTAACACCTTCCTCCCCATTTTGAGTTAGATGCATTTGCTAGGACAGTTCATGAACCTAAAAAGCAAAGCAAAATGACACAAAAACAAACAAACATCAAACTAATACTTTCATTGTTTGTTCGCAGTTTTAAAAACAAGTAGGCTCTTTTAATTTTTATGTGTACGAGTGTTTTGCCTGGTTAGTATGTCTATGTATCACATACATGCATGGTGCCTTCAGGTACTGGAAGAGGGTGTCAGATTCCTAAATTGTTGTCACAGATGGTTGCGAGCTGCCATTTGGGTGCTGGGAATCAAACAAGGTCCTCTGTAAGAACAGCCAATGCTCTGAACCACTGAGCTGTTTCTCCAGCCCATCTTTGCTAGTTTATATAAACAATATTTGAAACACACAAGTGAAACCTTTGTAGTCCCCAAGCCTGGTCGTTTTGATATATCACTTTTCATCATTGCTATGATAAGCACAGGATACACACTACACCCTTGGTGTTTTTCTCCTGTGCATCCATTTCGAATTCAACCTTTGCCCTCATAGTCCTACTAATCTATACCATAGTGCCTGAAGAAGTATTGAATGTTTGCTACCTGTAAACCTTAGTTAGCATAATTCACCCTTAGTTTTCTATACCAAGGCCACTACCACACTAGTAAGCATCATCTATTGGTTCTAATTTCATTTCTGTTGCTGTTGTTAAAATACTTGGGCCAACAAAGAAAATGATTTAAAGGAGGAGGGACTCATTTGTCTTACAATTCCAGGTTACAATCCACTGAAGGTTGTCAAGGCAGCTAGAGAAAACCCACAATCAAAAGTGGGACCTACTTTCTTGCAGAAAAGGAAGGATGGAGGCAAGCAGGCAGGCAAGGCACCTGAAACTGCTTGCTGGGTTGCACAGTGGCTAATGCTCATCAAGCTTTCTTACTCTCTTCAGAATCACCTGCCTAGGGAATGGTGCTGCCCATAGTGGTGTGGATCGTCCTGCATCTCTTAGCAAGAAAAACAATCCCCCACAGACATATCCATAGGTCAATCTGATCTATGCAGTTCTTTTGCCTGATGTTGGTATCATGACTGGTTCTGAACCCAGTGACAATACATCTAGTAGACCTCCACATCGTTGCCAAGGCAACTGCCAAACATTCCCAGAATCCACTTGGCTCTCCCCCACCTTTATCTGCCAGAGAGCTAGACCCCGAGGGTCCTTAGTAATTCGTGATGACCTGGGGAAGACCGCAACCTGAGAAGAATGGGCGAGAGAGAGAAAGGACTCAAGGAAGTGTTCGCTTGTCAAGAGTCATGTATTTAGGCGCAAAGCACTTTTTTATACCATGTAAGGGGAGGGGGTAAGAGGGACCAGGTGGTGGGAAAGTACAGAATCTTCTCGGCCTGTGCCCTGGAACAATAGGTGGTCTACCTGCTTTTCTTAGAGACATGGTACACTGCTTTTCCTATCTGTAGCTGCCAACCCATTCAGTGGTCTACCTGCCTTTCTCAGAGGACATGGTACACTGCCTGAGAACAGCTTGCAGCTGCCAAACAGAATCTTGTGGCTGCTAAGCTGCAGGGGGCACTGCGCAGGTGGGGAAAGGTAGGGGGTGAGTAAGGGACGAGGGTCCTGGCTCCCAACAACTATCCATATAAGTAGGCATTGCCTCTGATCTCTTGTCTTCCCCCTCTTCTTGCCATCATCTTTGCCCTATCTCCTGAATAAACATCACATAGAACTGTTTGGCCTGGTGTGATCTATCCTGAGCCCCACACGTCAAACAAAACAGATAGCTTTTTACCAGGTGTTAATCAGACAGTTAAAGCTAACAGGACAGTGTTGGTTTTTTTCTTCCTACCCTTAAACTACCTACACAGACTCGGTTGGCCTTGGAACTCAGAGATCCTCTTGCCTGCACTATTTTCATCTGTGGATCTACTTGTCCATCTTCTGGTAACAAAAAAATTATATTTCATTCTATATATACAACCTCTAGGGCAAAGCAGGACAATGAACCCTAATACTCATGACCAAAATATTCTTAGGATTCATACTGTTACAAGCCAGGAAGAATATAAGAGGGTTTGACAGGTGCAAGCCAAGGTCCTAAAATGAATACCTTTACACTTTCTTTAAAATCAGACTTTTCTGGCTGAGTTCACATGGAAAGTTTTTCCACTTAGGAATCATAACTTTTGGAAGTCTCCTACTTTGCATTTTTTTCTTAAAGGCTTCGAGCACTTACTTCTGGTAGTGACGGAAAGCAGAAACAGCAGAAGTCAGAAGTGGTTCTATGTACAAAGGTAATTCTAAGGTCCTAAGTTAAATTGCAGAGCAGCTGCACATTTAGTAAACAGCAACTCCACTGCTTGTCAATTTAAATATGTTTTGGTCAGTTCTTGGACATTCCCAACACTTTGTTTTGAAAAAAAAAAATCTTTGTTTCAGAAGAGAGAGTACCAGGAGGAAAAGAAAAGCCCAAAGCATACAAGACCCTGGAAAGCCTTGCACAAGACTGGCAAGCTTTGCACAGCAGGCATAAATAAGTCTCTGCATCCCTTTGGGTCCCCCTCAGCCTGGGTCTGCAGGGCACTCTCAGTGAGGCCAAGGCTACAAAAAGAAACCCTGTCTCAAACAATAAAAACCAACTGTCTTAGGGTTTCCATTACTGTGAAGGGACACCATGATTGTCTTAGTCGGGGTTTGTATTCCTGCACCAAACATCATGACCAAAAGCAAGTAGGGGAGGAAAAGGTTTATTCAGCTTATACTCACACACTGCTGTCCATCACATAAAGGAAGGCAGGACAGGAACTCACACGGGGTAGGAACTCGGTAGAAGGAGCTGATAAAGAGAGCATCGAGGACTGCTTGCTCCTTACTGGACTGCTTCCCTGAGCTTGCTCACTTTGCTTTCTTATAAAACCCAGGATTTACAGGCCAGGGATGGCACCACCCACAATTGGCTGGGCCCTATTTTCTTGATAACTGATTGAGAAAATGCCTTACAGCTGGATCTCATGGAGGCATTCCTCAAGGGAAGTTCCTTTCTCTGTGATCACACCAGCTGTGTCAAGTTAACACACAAACCAACCAGTACAAGGACCAAGGCAACTTTTCAAAAGGAAATATTTAATTTCAGTTGCCTTACACATTCAGGGTTTCAGTTCAAATATATGTATATGTATGATATATACATATGTGTATATATGGTTTTTGTCTCAAGGCTCTGCCTCTATAAAAACACACATCCTCTAGCAAGGCCACACCTCCAGATAGTACCACAGTCAGCACCAAGCATGATCAAATCACCACACCAACGAAGCACACAAAAGAACAGTTATTGAAGTAGACTGGGTTTCTATGATAATGAGAGACAAGAGAGGCTACAGAGGGCAAAGTTAAAATAATGAATGTGGGAAATCACAAATGCATAGACCAAAACCTGGGATGTAGGATTGAAAGAAAGGGATGGATACGTGTTCTTACAGTCAAGTCTCATTTTCCACAGAGGCAATCATTTGGGATGCTTGTACCATGATGATCTCTCAATATCCTATGGTTATACAGAGAACAGCAATTTTACAACAACACAATTGTGAAAGTAGATCTGTAAAACTGATTGGGTCACACAGTGATAAAGGCTCTTACTGCCATGCTTGACAACATGGGTACAGTCTCAGATAGATGGAGAAAACAGAATCTCTCTGACCTTCACACAGGTGTTGTGGCAGTTACACACACACACACACACACACACTCACACACACACTACATGTAAAGGGTGGATAGAATATAATCAAGCCCCACTAGCATAGCTTCAGTGAGCTTTAATCAGTTCACTAGCATTGGATCTTGGAACAAGCAGACTTGACCAACAGAGGACACCCAGAACAACAAACACCACATGTGCAATGCTAGAAGGTGTTGCAGGTGTTGCCAGTTAGGGGATGCAACGACCCACAGGCAGGTAAAGCCTGAATTTTCTGCCTGCAGAAGCAGCTGACAGTAACCTTGCCATAGCCTAAGCCTTGGAAGTGTTGACTGAACTCTAGAGTCAACACATAGGTTGAAGTCTAGTAGTTGAGATCACTAGTGGTGATAATGTAGAAAAACAAAGAGGCGTGTTCCAGCTCCAGCATGCAGCAGAACGTTGACAGCTTTCGCCATGTGGCTCTGGTTTTATAGTCAAGAGGAAGAGGAGACTACTGGGAAAACTGATGATTAACTAGAGCTAAGAAATTAGCAGTGATTAAGAAAAGACCAGCATCAGTGAGGTGAAACTGTAGTGCCAGGGAAACGTTAGTGATCCCCTAAACAGACAGGAGCAGTTCTGATGCAACTCACAGTAGGGTCATTATGCTATTGGAGCTAGCTCTCCCTCCCAACACACCCAACACACTGCTATCACATGTGGCCTTCCCAGCCTTGAGCAGGCCCTTCTCAGCCTTAAGCAGGCTAAGCAGACCTTGAACATTTGCCATGACAGGTCTGATCCACCTGGACAGAGACGTCTGCCTTGGCTGCAGTTGCAGGTTCCCATGGAAACTTAGCTGTTTTGGGTGCCTATGCTGCCCTTGCTCTACAACACGCTCTAGCTGAAGCAGGGATGGGTTTTGTGGTTTTTCCCTTTATAAACTCAGAGCTGAACATTAAACTTGAAGTCTTGATCAGAACTTTGTCTTGAACTTCTTCAATCCCCCTCCTACCGTTTTCATTTCCAGCCCCACTTTCAGGTAAACCCAGTTCTCCCGTGGCTGCCTAACAGCTACAGGTGGCACCCGAAGGAGGTGCCCGAAAATGGGGAAACCTCCTGAGAAACTCTCTCTTGGGTGGAGCCCACACAAAACAGAAAAAGTAACAGTATCCTGCATTATAAGCAATGAACAGTATCAATGCTATTGCTAGTAGTTATAAAGTTTATCTTTTGGAGGTGGTTGTTGTAGTGCAGTGAAAAATGAAAAAGGTTACTACTAGCTAGACTGAAGAGGTGTTGGCCTGACACTGACTTCACCTAGGGGTGACAGCGCAATGGGGCAGGGGAATTGAAAACAGGCCTTTGTCCGCAGCCTAAAAGAGCTGCTTTAGTCCAGAGGAGCAGAGTTTAAAAAACAGAAGTTAGAAAAATTCTTAGCTCAAGTAGATTTATATTGTGCTTGGTTCCCAGAAGTAGGAATGGTAAATATACAAATGAAAGAATTAATTAGACATGTTGAGGAGGAATTGAGGAAGATTAAAAAGCAGGGCACTGGGGAGCAACTATTGGTAGCTGCCACTGTACCTCCTCTCCCTTCTCTGGCAGAATTCCCAGAAGAAGGAGGGGATGAAGAGTTAGGTAGACTTTGAATATGAGAGAGAGAAAGGGTTTCAGAAAAGTCGTTGTCCCCTGTCCAGGATGCTTTAGCAAGAGAGAAGGAAAATGGATATAAGCTATTTCAGAGCTTTCCTAGAGACAGGAGGAAATCGGGAGCTGTCCTGCTTCCTCTCTGGCTCCTACTGGAGATACCCTTAGATCTGGTTCTGGGTCTCTTAGGAGATCTGCATCCCTTTTGGGACATTTAGTTCTCTTCCCTCTCTGTTTATTGTCTGTCTTTGGCACGACAATCTGTTCGTGTTTGTCAAAACTGATTGTTTCATGTTAAGTCTGTGTATTTGTTTGGTTTTTTTTTTTTTTTAATGGGTGTTGTTCTGTGTTCCATGTTGAAATAAGAAAAATGGTAAAAACTTTATCAGCTGGCTATCCATCTCTTGGTTCAGTTTAACTTGTTTAAAACGCAGTCTCAATTTGCACAGCAGAAACTGATAAGTTACCCTGCTCTGTGGCCCGGCATCAAGCACTGCCTGAGAAGCCCTGCTAGGGGCTGATTATCTACACAACATGCTCTTAAAGGGGTCAGCAGCTTCTCCACATCTTTGATAAGGAAGCTGATGACTATTTTTTTTTTTCTAGATAAATCTCTGTAATTGTGTTTATGGGGTTCAGCAAGTAACAAGACGCTTTTTTCTTGAAATTACAGCTAGAAAAAAGAAAGAAAATTTTGTCAGATCTAAATATATAAGATGTGTGTAGCCACTTGATTTTTGTTTCTCACTGGTTTAAAAGTATAAATATGTTCTACATGTCTTGGTTATAGAGTATTGGCTCATAAGCTATTGTGTATGATTTAAAAAAAATTGTAACATTGGTAACAGAAAGTTAGCTTAGAACAGGTAACTCAGGATTGGAGTCTTTCTAAATAACAACACATGGCATGAGCCAACCCAGGAAAACAGGTCTCTAAAGATATCTCTAAACTGGGATAATATTTTAAGTAATTCTTAACCTAGAAACTAGACTTATAAAGGATAGGATGTAAAAACAATGTCTCTTTAATGACATATTAAAGTTGAACTGTCATGCTTTCAGATATAAGAACTGGCAACCAAAGTTTGTAGCATGAAAGTAATGCTCTTGGTATTGATTTTAAAGAGAATGGATTGTTTAAAATTATGGTTATGCTCTAATATTACAAAAGAAGCTTTTTTAAAAAAAAACGTTACATGTGCTATACCCACTGTTTTTATGATGTTGAAAAAAATCAAGGTATTAATTTGTAGATTGAGAATCAAAATATATAACTCATGGATTACAATTGCTTAAAACTGTACCTTTTTACATATTGCTAATTCTCAATTTTTACAGTTATTTATATAGATACAGCTTAATTTAAAAGCATGTCCTGTTCCTTTTATGGGACATTTAAAAGCTCCCACTAGATTGCCCAGACCCCTTAATGATGCCAATGCCACAGCAGGTTTACATACCAGGCAAATTATGGGCTTTACACAGGAACGATCAGCCAAACAATCACATTCTTTACATCATCAAAATGGTAATAGTTTGAGACAACAATTTGGTATTTCTAGAAAATATGCACACCAAATTGTAAAGACTTGTCCTCAGTGTCCTCAATTTCTTCATATACCACATAATGGTGTTTATCCTCGAGGACTTGTCCCTAATCAATTAGGGCAAATAGATGTTACTCTGATTTTGAAAAAATTAAATAATGTACATATGACTATTGAACCTTCTCAGGCTTTCTAGTTGCAACTGCTTTAACCGAAGAAGCAACTAAAAAATGAAATTAGTCACTGCCTGCCTACATTGTTACTGTGGCTTTTAACATAATTGGCTGGTGCTGGGAGTCATATCATAAACTTAATTTCTGCTCCCCTCTGCCTTGGTGGTCACTAGGCAGGTGGTGGGCTTGTAATCTGGGTTTGCAGGTTTGTTGGGGAATTAACCTGGAGACGATGGTCTTGTTGAGGGTTTAACCTGCCTTGTTTGTTGTTGTTATTCTTTCAAAAATTGCCTGGGGGTTGTGGCTGAAACACCACCATTTTGTGATACCACAAAATGGCCAGGCTTGGTGACTACAAAGCTTCCAGTTAGCTCTCATTTGTATGTTTTTAAATGGCATTTATAAAAACTAGCAAATACAGGCTGGAGAAACAGCTTAGTGGGTCAGAGCATTGGCTGTTCTTGCAGAGAACCTGGTTTGGTTCCCATCACTCACATGGCATCTCACAACCATCTATGACTGCAATTTAGGAATCTGATACACTCTTCCAGTCTCTGAAGGCACCAGGCATATATATGGTACATAGACATACACCCAAGCAAAGCACCCGTACACATAAAAATGAAATGAGTCTACTTTAAAAAAAAAAACTGAAACAATGAAAGTATTGGTTTTATGTTTATTTGATTGTTTTGTCTCATTTTGCTTTGCTTTTCAGGTTCATGAACTCTCCTAGCAAATGCACCTAAATTCGAAAGAGGGGAGGAAGATTTTAGTTCCCAGTGACTGCATCTGTAGAGATCAACCACACCTTATGCTGTCACTAATAGGCTAAGCACAGGAATCTCTCCCCTATAGTTTTTTGTTGTTGTTGATTTTTGAGGGTTTTCTTTGTTATTGTTGTTTGAGAAACTCTGTCTCAAAAAAAAAAAAAAAACAATAAATATAAATAAATGAAACAAAGCAAATAAAGTCAATTGTATGGTATATAATACAATGATTAAAGAAAAATAAAACACAAGAGATATAAAAATGTCAGAAGGAAAGGCTTCTCTGAAAAGGCCTTACTTGTAAAAGCTAATATTAGTACAAACACTTGGAAGTAAACCATGTGGCTATCTGGGAGAAACATTCTAGATGGAAAGATAGATGACTACAAAAGCCCTTGAGTTTACCTGAGTATAGATGATTCTCTCCATAGGAGATGTGTCAGAGTAGCTAGGATCTGACCCCAAGGGAGCAAGTCAGCCCCATGACAGCGCTGTCCCTGCTGCACCAGTGGGCTCACCCTGCATGACAGGTCGGAATTGTGGTGTGCAGGGTCCAGCACTTGGATAACATTGCTAATTCCCCCATTCCACCCCCAGTGGCTTTTGTGGCACTATTAAAGCTGGCAAGCAGTCACCTTAGTTTTTGAAACAAAGCCTCTCTGCTTGGAGCTCACAAATTTAGCTAGGCTGGCTGGGCAGCAAGCTCCAACAAAAGCTTGTACATGGTTCTTCTTTCTTTCCATTTGTTAAAAGATCTGTGTGGTGTGGTGGTGTGTGTGTGTGTGTGTGTGTGTGTGTGTGTTGTTATGCTGATATGGATGTGTGCATGCAAGACCCATTACATGTTCATGTGGAGCACACTGAGGGTCCTGGCTCAGTCACTAGTCTATTTTGAGAAAGGTCTCACTGAGTCGGAGCTCACCAGTTGGCTGACTAGAGGAGTTTGCGACAGACACACACTATCATGTGTAGTCGTCTTCTGGCTGCTAGAGATCCACACTTAGGTCCTCAGGCTTGAACAGCAGACTCTTTTACCAACTCAGCCATTTCCCCAGCCCTGTCTTTGCATTTTATCATGACAGTTCTCAAACATGAGGAGGAAGAGCTGAAAAGCCATGTGGGATGAAATGAACCTCTCTCCACCTAGACTCTGGTTAATTTTTAAAACCATTTAAAACATGTGCAAGCATCTAATTGGAAAGCCATTGTGGCCTTTAACATAATTGGCTGGTGCTGGGTGTCATATCCTAAACTTAATTTCTGCTTCCTTTACGTTGGTGGTCATTAGGCAGGGGGTGGGCTTGTAACCTGGGGTGCAGTTTTGTTGGCAGATTAACCTGGAGATGCTGGTCTTGTTGATGGTGTAACCTAGAGATGCTGGACTTATTGGAGATTACCTAGAGATTGGAGCTAGGCTTGGGTTTTGTTGGGGGCAACTTGGAAACGAATGCTAGGTACTAGCCTGTTAGTTTTTCTGAGTTCAAACTTAGGTCAGGTTCTCTAAAATGTAGTCTGAACTTAAAAGATTTGGCATCTCATTCCCCCCCCTTTCTCTTTTGATGAGATGTCCCAATCATAGAATATTCTGAAGCTTCTCTGTCTTTGTGGTGTCCCTGGGAAATGGGTAGGGCCCCATCAGTGAGAGACAGGAGGGAGTATCGAGGCTGAATTCTCCTCCTGTTGGCGATGGTTCTCAACTGCAAAGGGATGTGTAGTGGATCCACGCTGCATCTCTGTAGCACAGGGACCCTCTCAGTGAAGCTCTAGTGACTCCTGGCAGTGTCTCTTAATTAGGGCCCAATCTTCAGGCTGAAAGTTGGTGGAGCTCAGGAGGTGGATGTGTTTTATGGAAAGCACAAAGTTTAAGCCAAACACATTTGTGTACCCATGGACACCTCTAGAGGTCCTAGGAATAACTTCTGTCAGTAGGTGAACCAAACATAACTTTAAAAGGAGTGAGTCCCATCTGTGTGGAGAGTTTTTTTTAACTCTATAAAGGATGAAGGGGAGAAGAGTCAACCAGTCACCATCAGTCTCTAAGGTCAATTCAGTTAAAGTTTCTTTTAGGGTTCTATTTTTTTTTTCTCTACCTGACCTGCACTCTGGAGTCTGTAAGCACAAAATGTTTCCAATCAATCCCCAGAATATTAACTAATCCCTAACTACTGGGACACAAAGGTAGGTCCACTGACTGACCCTAAAGCTTAGAAGAAAACATACCTTGGAAGAATTTTTTTTAGTACTTTCTTTGTTATCATCTCCACAGTCTCGTGCTCCTACAAAGGTATCTAGAAACACCAGCAAATATGTGCATCTAAATTTTACCTCTGTGGAGTCTGTTACTCTGTTTCCTGATAGACTCCTGACTTGGTGCTCTGGTATTGAGTACTGGGCTTCTTCTCATTGGCAACCACATTAGTCAATTGACAGTCCTTAGAGTTTTTAACAGTTTTAGCAGTTTTCAAATTGGCATCTCTAATTCTGATGTGGGACTGGTGGACTAAGTCCGGCATTCTTCGGGATCCGTGTGTGTAAGAACGATGGGTCTTTTTCAGTGTGTATAGATCCATTTTCTCTGGCACAATTAGTTTGTAGTCAGCTGTACTCCATCATTTCTTATGACATTGAGACATGGGCAGGTTTTTGGCTCAGATCACATTTCCTGACTGGTCCGAGAGTAAAGCACACTGGTGGGCCTCTGAGTCTCTGGTCTTTTCTCAGCTCTAATGCCTTAGTCAGAGTTGCCAGTTCAGCTTTCTAGGCTGACATGCCTGTCAAGAGTGGCTCTGGCCATGTGATCTTGGTGTCTGAGACCACCGCTGCCCTAGCATACCTCTGTCCATCCTGAATGAGGCTGTTGCCATTGTGAACCATGTTACCTCTGCATCCAACCAAGCAGTCGTGCAGGGGCCCACCAGTGTAGCTCAGGGTCAGGCAGCAGGGAAGCGGAAAAGTTATCCTGGGGACATACAAGAAGAAGGCTGTTAATGAGTCATTCTGGCATCATCTATAACCAGGAGGCCATTGCTGCACTGATGTGTAAACAGGGCAGGGGTCAGCTTCTGCCAATTGGTGACACATTGGCCATTGACTGAAGCCAGGGCTCTGATTCTGAGTATGTAACCCCTGGGTCTAGGGAGGTCACCTGTAGTTGGCAGGATAAGGCCTTCTTAGTGTAGGCTCAATAGTCTGAATTTTTTTATTAGATATTTCATTTATTTACATTTCAAATATTATCCCCTTTCCCAGTTTCCCCTTCTCCAAACCCCCTATCCCATCCTCCTTACCCTGCTTCTATGAGGGTGCTCCCCATCCAGACACCCACCCACTCCTGCCTCACTGCCCTAGCAGTCCCCTACACTGGGACATCAAGCCTTCACAGGACCAAGGGCCTACCCTCCCATTGAGGCCAGATAAAGCCCCTTCAGCTCCTTCAGTTCTTCCCCTAACTCCTCCATTGGGGTCCCCATGCTCAGTTCATGATTGGCTGTAAGCATCTGCATCTGTATTGGTCAGGTTCTGGTAGAGCCTCTCAAGAGACAGCTCTATCAGGCTCCTGTCAGCAACCACTTCTTGATATCGAAATAGTATCTGGGTTTGGTGTCTGTATGTGGATGGATCCCTAGGTAGAGCACTCTCTGGATGGCCTTTCCTTCAGTCTCTGCTCCATTCTTTGTCTCTGTATTTCCTTTAGAGAGGAGCAATTCCGGGTTAAAATTTTAGAGATGGGTGGGTGGCCCCATCCCTCAACTGGGGTGCCGTGCCTAACCTCTGGATATGGTCTCTACAGGTTCTCCCCTACCTTTTATTGAGTATTTTAGCTAATGTCATCCCCATGGGGTACTGGGAGGGTCTTGCTTTCCTGGCCTCTGGGACTTTCTGTTGGCTACCTAGTTCACGATTCCCCATTGCTACACACCTCTGTTCAATTTCCTGACCCTTGTACATCTCCTCCGTCTCCTCCCACACCTGATCTTGCTCCCCTTTTCCCCTCCCCTCCTTTCTTCCTCCCACCCTCTACTTCCTGTGATTATTTTGTAAACCCTTCTAAATAGGACTGAAATATCCACTCTTTGATCTTCCTCTTCTTGAGATTCATCTGAATTTTCTAAAGATCTCTGAGAGGCCTTCTGTTTTTATTTGGTTCAGTTGCCACTAGGAAATCATTTATAAAGCGATGAAGAGACTTTATCTTCAGGTTTTAGCAATACAGAATGTTGACTTTTATTCATTATCAACAAAAAATCTGGTGGGTGTCCCTTTTACTTTTAGAATTATACTGGACTTGGGGAGGGGGCATTTTTGATCT
This sequence comes from Mastomys natalensis, assembly GCA_021653895.1. NCBI lineage: Eukaryota > Metazoa > Chordata > Mammalia > Rodentia > Muridae > Mastomys > Mastomys natalensis. The sequence continues at coordinate 94,934 of JAJTUV010003320.1, read as the reverse complement.
TTAGGGCCCCTTTATCTGTTTCTTCTAAAGCTATCTGTTTTAGACTTCTTACAGTATTTTGGTTTGGCCATGGCTGCCAACAGGATCTTTGGCAGGTCTCAAGTCTGTTGCTTTTGTCCTCTCATCTATTTGTCTTCTGTAATCTCTATTAAATACTCTGTCTGCAACTTATCACTAAGTCCCCAGGCTCTTTTTTCTTAACCTCTCAACTCTCTGGAGCTTTCTTTTAGTATCTGGTGCTGTCTGATTAATAAAAGCTAGAGCACAACTGCTGCCTTTGTTTCTGGTGATTCAGGGTCCACGGGGGTGTGTTGTTGACATGTCTCTATGACTCTCTCTAAAAAGCTGTAGGGCTTTTATTTTCTCCCTGCCTAATGTCATACACTCTGTCCAAATTTGTGGGTCGTCTTTCGGCTGCCTTGAGACCTCCCAACAGAGCCTGCTGGTAGACCAAGAGCCTCCTCTTACTTCAACAGTGTTAAAATGCCAGTAAAGGCAAGTTAGGGAAAAGCAAGCATATGAGTGGAGCAGTTCCCCTGTGGGGTCATGAACCAGCTTTCTTCCTCTTCTGTGATTAAGGGAACCTATACAATGTGGTAGATGTAGCCTCCCTCATACTAATAAGTCTGTCAAAGTCACTTTGTCAGAGTCATCAATGTCACCTCATCAAGGTTACCTCGTCAAAGACATCTGTCAATGTCATCTCATCAAAGTTATCTTGTCAAAGTCATCTCATAACGAGAAACACAAAAACACAAATAAAACCTTCCCTGTCTATGCAGCAGAAACAAGAAACAACCAGAAAGTTGCACTCATGAAAAAGACCTCTCTATGACACACAAACCACAAATTCAACCATTTCTCTCTATCAGTTAGACATGAGAAATAATCAAAAGTGGTGCACACACACAAGAAAAGAACCAGATTGGTGGGCATCCCTCAGCTCCCCTGAGCCCACGCCCACCTCGGACCAAGACTCAGGAAGTCTCCTGGCCCTGCTGTAGCCACAGGTCCCAGATACCTCTGTCTTAACCTCAAATCGGCCATGGAACAAAGTCAAGGCCTTGTTCCCATAAAGATGTGGCACCATTTAGAATCAGTGAACAGAAAAAGGCACAACCAGAAACAAAAACCAACCAAAACCATAAAAAGCCATGGCTTGCAGTAACAAGAACCAACCAGAAAGTGGTGCTCACAGAAAACCGGACATGGTGCCATTCAGACTCTGTGAACAGAGACAGCCTACAGCCAAAACCAAAATCAGAAAAAGATACAACCCTCAATAACAAGAATTAACCAGAAGAAGGCACTGACACACATGACAACGCGCAGTATTGATTTTACTCAGCCCTGGAAAAAGTACCATGGCAACATAAGTCATTGATCTTTACACAAGTTTTCATTCTACTCAGTAGATCTCACGGAAAGTTTCTAACACACACACAAATTAGGGGCCACACAAATCACAATCTTTTGCTTGTACTCTCTGTTTGCTGCACAAGTACTCATCTTCTCAGATCACGTAGAAAACTTCTGATGCTCAGACAAATTCCTCAGCGTGGCTTCAAACCTAGAAGAACTACCATGGCAATACAAGCCACCAGGTTCCACACAAATAAATCACCTCCGCACAGCTGGAAGAGTGACCACATTTACCTTTACACAAGCTTGCCTCTGTTCCACTCTGCAGATTTCACAGGAAGCTCAGACAAATTCAGCGCTCAGATAGGCAAGAAGCAGGAAGTTTAACACAGTGTTAAAAACAAAAACACAGTACCTAGACTACTTTTGCCAGCTTCAAGACCCTCCAGATTGGTAGTCCTGTGTGTCATGGGCAACTTCTAGGCCAACGCACCAAAATGTAATGCCAGGGAAATGTTAGTGATCCCCAAAACACAAACAGGAGCTGATCTGATGCAACTCACGGAAGGGTCTTTATTCTGTTTGAGCTAGCTCGCCCTCATCCAATCCACTGCTGTCACACAGAACAGTTTTGGTAGTGAGGGAGCCCCAAATGTCTAACAGGGCAAGGCTTTATAGTAAGCAGCAAGCAGGGAGTACATGTGCAAGTGCAAGCATCCAATTAGACAGCCACTCTGACTTTAACATAATTGGCTGGTGCTGGAGTCATACATAAATTTAATTTCTGCTCCCCTTTGCATTGGTGGTCTTTAGGCAGGGTGTGGGCTAGTAACCTGGGGGTGCAGTTTTGTTGGAGGACTCACCTAGAGATGCTGGTCTTTGAGGTATAACCTGGAGACACTGATCTTGTTGAAGGTTAGCCTAGAGACTAGAGCTAGGCTCAGTTTTTGTTGAGGAGCAACTTGGAAACTAATGCTAGGTACCCGCCTGTTAGTTTACTTGAGTTCACTTAGGTCAGGTTCTCTAAAATGGATTCTGAACTTAAAAAATTGGCATCTCAAAATCTTCTGGGAAGTATTTTCTGAGAGCACAAAGAAGCTGTGTTCGAGAGATAGGCAAGGTTGTACCTTGTGCTGCAGCTATACTTGGTAATTGCAAGAGTCACCCAGGTGGTACTTGTTTTGAAGGCATGAAGGGGTCATGGAGAGCAGTTGAGACTTGGCACTGTGAGAGGCCATGGAAGGCCATTGGTGAAAGTAAAGTCTCAGTTGTAGTTGACAGCCCAGGACTGAAGGGGTCATCCAAAGGATTTGAGACTTGGCACCATGAATACAACCTATGAGAGGCTATTGGTGAAGCCTCGTTGCAGCAGAAGACCCCAATGTGTTAGAGATGCCATTACCATGGTATGATCACCATGAACAGCAGTGGTAATGGAGTGGATAAACCAGAGCTTAGAGTGCTACAGAGAGCAGAGCTGGTGAAGTGATGCCAGCCCTTTGAAGTTGGCCAGAAGATCACGTGTGGATCTCAGACATTGAAACAAGAAGCTATAACATTGAAGTTGCCTTGGAGACTCCAAGATGTTCATGATGCCAAAGCCATGAGGGCTATCTGCTGAGGAAAACTACTAACAGGGAGTAGAACCAGCCCAGGAAAAAGAAATTTGTTGCAGTCAATAAAGCCAATAAAGGAGATGGAGATCTGAAGACTGCTTTGATATCAGACATGGAGATGCAGAGTTTGCAGTTTGTCCAGCTGGTTTCCTGTCTTGCTTGGAAGATTACAGTTATGTGATTGGATGAATCTCAGAAGAGATCTTGAACTTTGGACTTTTAACATTGTTGAGACTGCTAGAGACTATGGAGGCTTAGGAAGTTGGACAAATGTATCTTTCATAATGCTATGGGTAGGTATGGCCCCCATAGGCTCATGTGTTCGAATAAGCTTATGGGAGCCAGGGAGCAGAATGTGATGGTTTGTATGTTTGCCCCAGGAAGTGGCACTATTAGGAAGTGTAGCCTCGTTGGAATAGGTGTGTCCCTGTGAGCTTAGGCTTTAAGACCCTCATCCTAGCTGCATGGAAGGGACTCTTCTGCTAGCTGCCTTCAGAACAAGAAGTGGAGCTCTCAGCACCTCCAGCCCCATGTCTGCTCGGACGCTGCCATGCTCCTTGATGATAATGGACTGAACCTCTGAACCTATAAGCCAGCCCCAATTAAATGTCATCCTTATAAGGGTTGCCTTGGTTATGGTTTCTGTTCACAGCAGTACAACCCTAACTAAGATACTTACTAAATATTACACTAATTTTCATTATTAAGTTAGCCAAGAGTGTGCTGAAATATCAAAAGTCAAGTTTTGACTACCCATGACTTTGAACCTGCAGCCCCTTTGGACTGAGCTGTTCTTTGGGTGGGGGAGTAGGAAAGAAGCATTGCTATTGGCTGCTTCCTCACTAACACTGATATTTCCCATTTAAAAGCTCTGTGGGACTGCAGACCCCATTCCTTCCCAGATGTAATTATTTCTTTGGAGCATCGGCTCGAATCTTAAGGGGATCTGAACCACAAAGATGAAGCTTTAGACCCAAAATGATTCCTTTTCTATAGAATAGTTTGGCAGGGGAACAATTAACCCCTTGCTCTGAGCCCTGCCATTTATTTTGATGATCTTCATTCCTACCTAGCATTCTGTGGTTCAGAAGGCAACCATCTGATATCTGAGGCCACTCCTTTACAGTCTGTCTTAGGGTTTCTATTGCTGTGAAGAGACACCATGACCATGGCAACTCTTATAAAGGAAAGCATTTGATTGAGGCTGGCTTACAGTTTCAGAGATTCTTTATTGTCACAGTGAGAAGCATGGCAGCATGCCAGCAGAAGTGGTGCTGGAGAGGAAACTGAGAGTTCTACATCTGAACTGGCAGCGAGCAGGAAGAGTGTGCCACACTGGGCCTGGCTTTGAGCATCTGAAACCTCCAAGATGTGTGTATGTATGATGTAAGTGAAATTATAAAGTAAGTTTTGTTACATGTAGTATATGAGTGTGTGGGTGTGTGTTTGTGTGTGTGTGTGTGTGTGTGTAAAACTACTACACCACCTGTGTGAAGGTCAGAGAACCACCTAGAGAGTCTGTTTTCTCATCTATCTGAGACTGTACTCATGTAGTTAAGCATGACATCAAGAGCCTTTATCACTGTGTCACCAAATCTGTTTTACAAATCTAATTTCACAACTGTGTTATAGTAAAATTGCTATTCTCTATATGGCCATCGGACAATGAGGGAAGATCACAGTACAAGCTCACCAAATGATATATATGCCTCTGCGGAAAATGAGACTTGACTGTAAGAACACGTATCCATCCCTTTCTTTTAATCCTAAATCCCAGGTTTTGGTCTATGCATTTGTGATTTCCCACATTCATTATTTTAACATTGTCCTCTGTAGCCTCTCTTGTCTCTCATTACCATAGAAACCCAGTCTACCTCAAGAATTGTCCTTTTGTTTGTTTTGTTGGTGTGGTGATGTGATTATGCTTGGTAGAGGGAGCAGTACTTTAAGGAGGTGTAGACTTGTTGGAGGAGATGTCACTGTGGATGTGGGGCTTTAAGGAAATCTATATATTATACTTAAGCTCTGCCCAGGGTGACACATAGTAGTCTCTCCTTGCTGCCTTCGAATTGGGGTGCAGAACTCTCAGCTCCTTCTCCAGCACCATGTCTGCCCAGATGCTGCTATGATGATAATGAACTGAACATCTGAAAGTGTAAGCCAACCGAAACTAAATATTTTCCTTTATAAAAGTTGACTTGGTTGTGGCATCTCCTCACAGTAATGGATACACTAACTAAGACGCTTTGTTTTTGGATGCCACAACTAAGAATTGTCTTTCTTGAGCATACGGTGGTAAACACCTTTGATGGTAACACTTGGGAGATAGAGTCAAGTTGCTATGTGATCCAGGCCAGCCTGGTGTATAGAAAGAATTCCAGGGCAGCCAGGGCTACACAGAAAAACCCTATCTCAGAAAGAAAGACTGTCTTTCTTACATGTCTCAGTCCTCCTTCGGCTCCAAATCATCTGCTGAATTAAATCTTAGCTCCTTGATCTTAATTTCTAGCACCTTTTCTATTTGCCCACCTCCACAGTTTTTTAAATAATTCATTTGTGAAGCAAAACTTAAAGATGACTGTTAACAGAACTATTAACTATATGTACGGAGGGTGGCTTATAGAAGGGGATCAGCCAGACTTTGCATCCTATTCAATACTCTTAAGCAGTACTAGGTGTAGCAGTCTTCAAGAGGAGTTGAATAATATAGTATTAGCTTCCCAAATTAAGGCTTTATATCATGCCTTGTATTATCACTACTGATATGTTAAACTCAGAGACCTTCTCGACTGTAAAATCTTCAGATGTAAGGAATTTCGTACGTTAAGGTAGTTAGTTGTTGATGGCTCTGCTAACCCACTTTCAACAGACTGGCTGCCGCAAGTCCCACTCAAAGAACTACAAGGCCCAGAGGGCCGTGCGGTCAGAGCGCCTGCGCGTGAGCATTTTTTTTTATTGGGTTCCTCGTTCCCGGGCAAGACTCGCTTCGCGACGCTGTGGCCTGCGCAGGAAGAAGCGGAAGAAGATGGCGCTCACCAGGTGGGTTGTTGATTTGGATCCTCGATACGGAAGGGTCTGGAGTACACATCTTTTCCATTTTTCTACCCGGACTGCTCGGGCTGTGACCTGGCTTAGGGCGCAGAAGTAACCTGGCCAAAACCATGGCTGGGACCTATTCTCGGTCTTCCTTGGCGACTAGGCCGCGCCGAAGCCGGGGTCTTTCCTTAGGGGCTTCCCGGGTTGAGTTCGCCCCCTTCCTCTTCCGAGAGCCGCGACGTGGCCTCGCCACGAAGACCTCACATGTGCTTCGCGTAAGCAGCGCGGTAGATTGGCCAGTGCCTTGTGGACTCCGGGCTGAGGTAGTTGTGATGCGTAGCAGCGGCTTATTCCTGCTGATTAAAGTTCGCCAATCTTGTGGCTTTCCAGCCTCTTGTATGCTTGGCTTTCTCATTTTCTCCTGCTACGCTCTCCTCCAAAACAAAGATTTTTGTAAAAACCAAAGAGTTGGGAACGTCCAAGAATCGACCAAAATTTTTTTTAATTGACAGGAGTAGGGGCTGCTGTTTACTAAATGCGAGCAGCTCCGCGCCTCAACTTTGGACCTTAGAATTTCTTTTGTACGTAGAACCACCTCCGACTTTTGCTGTTCCTGGTTGCCCTGGTTACCGTATGTAAAGTGTTCCCAGCCTTTAAGAAAAAGATGCTAAGTAGGAGACTTCCAAAAAGTTATGTAACTCCTAAATGCTCCAAGTGGAAAAACTTTCCATGAGAACTCAGCTAGAAAAGTCTGACTTAAAAGAAGTTATTCATTTTAGGACATTGGCCTAGACATAGACTGTCTAACCCACTTCTCATATTTTTCCTGACTCGTAACAGTCAGGAAAAATTTTAGGATTCACTAAAAATATTTTGGTCGTGGGAATTAAGGTTCATAGTCCTTCTTTGTCCTAGAGGTTGTATATATAGAATGAAATATAATTTTTTTGTTACCAGAAGATGGACAAATAGATACACAGATGAAAATAGTGCAGGCAGGAGGATCTCTGAGTTCCAAAGCCAACCAGGTCTGTATAGGTAGTTTAATACCAGGATGAAAAAAAAAAAAAAAAAAAAAACCAGAACACTGTCCTGGTTAGTTTTAACTGTCTGCTTAACACCTAGTAAAAAGGTATCAGACAAAAGAACTGCATAGATCAGATTGGCCTGTGGACATACCTGTGGGGGATTGATTTTCTTGCTAAGAGATGCAGGACGATCCAAACCACTATGGGCAGTACCATTCCCTAGGCAGGTGATTCTGAAGAGAGTAAGAAAGCTTAATGAGCATTAGCCACTGTGCAACCCAGCAAGCAGTTTCAGGTGCCTTGCCTCCCTGTTTGCCTCCATCCTTCCTTTTCTGCAAGAAAGTAGGTCCCACTTTTGATTGTGGGTTTTCTCTAGCTGCCTTGACAACCCTTGGTGGATTGCAACCTGGAATTGTAAGACAAATGTACTGGCTGGTTTTGTGCATCAATTTGATACAAGCTGGATTTATCACATAGGAGCCTCCCTTGAGGAAATGCCTCCATGAGATCCTGCTGTAATTTGTGTTCAAGGGGGGAAGGCCCTGCCAGTTGTGGGTGGTACTATCCCTAGGCTGGTGGTCCTGGATTTTATAAGAAAGCCAGCTGAGCAAGCCAAGGGAAGCAATCCAGTAAGCAGCACCCCTACATGGCCTCTGTATCAGCTCCTGCCTCTAAGTTCCTGTCTTGTGTGAGTCCCTTTCCTGACTTCCTTTGATGAGGAACAGCAATGTGGAAGTGTAAGCTGAATAAACCATTTCCTCCCCTACTTGCTTCTTGGTCATGTTTTGTGCAAGAATACGAATTCTGACTAAGACAACAAATAAGCCTCTCGTCCTTTAATTTGTTGTTGTTGTTGTTTTGTGGGGTATTTTAACAAAAGCAATGGAAATGAAACTAGAGCCAACAAATGAGGCTCACTTGTGCGTACTGGCCTTGGTTATGCTGACTAAGTGGCAGAGGTAGCAAACATTCAAGTCTTCTTCAGGCACTATGCTATAAATTAGTAGGACTATGAGGGGAAAGGTAGAATTTGAAATGGATGCACAAAAACCGCCAGGGGTGTATTGTGTATTGTGTGCCTATCTTAGCAATGGTGAAGAGTGAAGTCTCGAAACAGCCGGCCTTGGGGGCTACAAAGCTTTTCAGTTAGCTTTCATTTGTCTGTTTTCAAGTGTCATTTATTAAAAACTAGCAAATACGGGCTGGAGAAATACCTCAGTGGTTCAGGGCATTGGTGCAGAGGACCTGGTTTGATTCCCAGCACTTACATGGCAGCTCACAACCATTTATAACTTCAATTTAGGAACCTGACACCCTCTTCCAGTGTCTGAAGGCACCAGGCATGTATGTGGTACATAGACATACAGCCAGGCAAGGCACTCATTCACATAAAAATGAAATGAGCCTACTTGTTTTTAAAACTGGGAACAAACAATGAAAGTATTAGTTTGATATTTGTTTGTTTTGTTTCATTTTGCTTTGCTTTTTAGGTTCATGAACTGTCCTGGCAAATGCATCAAGGAGGGAGGAAGTTGTTAGGTCCCAGTGGCTGCACCTGTAGAGGTCAGCCACCCCTTATGCTGTCACTAATAGGCTATGCTCAGGAACCTCTCCCCTATAGAGTTTTTGTGGTTTTGTTTTTTGGGGTTTTTTGTTGTTTGGTTTGGTTTTGGTTTTTTGAAACAGTGTTCTCTGTGTAGCCCTGGCTGACTGGACCGTGCTCTGTAGACCAGGTTGGCCTGGTCATACAGATCCACCTGCATCTGCCTCCCAAGTGGGCTTAAGGTCTCCACCATGATCCAGCTTCTGCTGCCTTTATTAAAGGAACTGGTCACCCAAAATCCATCTCAGCACGCCTCTGTACTGAATCTGAAGAGAATATTTAATATTTAAAACAGTGGCCACCCCAGTTTTAGTCAGTGGAACCAAAGTACTGGTGACCAAGTCTCTGGCTGTTATTGAAAGTAGAGGCAGTCCCATGGTATTCAGTCCTCAGTCTCTGGGAACTGAATTGAACTAGGAATTGCCTAGTTACAGTCTTCTGGAGTATAACTTGTTTGCTGGGTGTGTGGGAAAAGTACTTCACATACCTGGTGTCCTGTGTTCTATTGGTTATTTGGTGAGAGGGTAAGGTAAGCTTCCTGTGTCTTTTTATTTAATATCCTCATGAGCTTACTTCCATTAGGAAAGAAATTACATGAGAAAAAGATATTGATAATTCAAATGTTACAGCTGGGGTAAGGCATTAGAATGTAACTTAAAAGTTTTGGGTACAGGGCTAGCAAGGGATGTCTTAGTGGATAGAAGCAGTTTACTTACTGCCAAACTCAAAGACGAGGACATCCATCAGTGGGACCCACATGATGGGAAGAGAGAACTGACTTCTCCAGTTGTCTTCACACTTTCAACAGTGCTATCACACACATACACACACTAAATAAAAATGTGAGTCTGGCTGGGTGTAGCACTGCGTGCCTTTAATCCTAGCTCTTGGTAGGCAGAGAGAAGCAGGTGTCTGAGTTTGAGGTCAGCCTGGTGAGACCCTTAATAAGTAAGTTTAAAAACATTCCTGGTAAATCTTTAGTATTTTTTTTGGCAAAGGTTTTGAGGTGGCTTGCTTAAGTAAAGGCAAGAAGACTGCCATGATGCAAAACCATGAATGCAAAGGGCAGGGTGAATCACTTGGAAATGTTGGAGCATCTCCTGTTACCAGACAGGACTGGGACAGTTAGGGACAAAAGAAGCACCGGACGCAGTTCCTCTCCTCAGGTTGCTCAGTCTGGTAAATGAATAGTTAATCATAATGCAGAAAGATAGATGGAATACACATGGTCTGGAGAGCTTTAATCCCAGAACTGGGGAAGCAGCTGGATCTACACAGTGAGTCCCTGTCTCCAGAAAAAAATAAAAATAGGAAAGCACAGTAACATAGTGTTAAACTCATAATCTCATCACTCAAGTGGCTGACACTAGAGGGTGGCAAGTTCAAGACCAGCCTGGGCTACCTAATTAGATCTTGGTAAATGAAAATTAGGACAGATTCCTTGGAAACCATGCGTTGGAGGTTGGCTTCTGTATAAAGTATAGAAAAACACAGAAATCTGCAGCTTATCAGCTCTGTTACATATGTGTGTGTGTGTGTGTGTGTGTATACATACACACCTGTCTTTAAGTCTGGACGCATTTGCTCCTGGAATAGTCAAGGGGTTTTTACTGTTTGTCTCTGAGTTTTTTTCCTTTCCACACATAAGAATGTAATAAATATTGAATGGTTCTATAAATCATTGAAAAGTCTATGTGCTGAGCAAAAGAACATTGTAGCTGAATCATGAAAAATTAAATTCTCACTTTGATTTCCTGTAGCTTTTTACCTGCGCCTACTCAGCTATCTCAGGACCAACTTGAAGCTGAAGAAAGGGCAAGATCTCAGCGATCGCGGCAGACCTCTCTGGTCTCCTCTCGAAGGGAGCCTCCCCCATACGGATACAGGAAAGGCTGGATTCCGAGACTATTAGAGGTGAGTGTGACTGAAGTGTATTAGTGTACACTTGTAAGATAAATTTGAACCCTGGAGGGGGCTTGTTAGCAGCCCTGCACTGGTGAGTTCAGAAAGTATGCTCTTCCTTGCAAAGACTTTCTTCTTGTTTATTATCATGGTCCGTGATCACCAGAGAATCACTGTTTTGTTTCTTCTTGTGCTGAACTATTCAACTTGTACGAAAGGAGTTAGCATACCTTCACAAATGTAGGGCTTACAGCACATGAACTGTAATGAGAGAGTGCCATACAAATAGAAAAGGCAGATGGCCCGGCAGGAAGCAGCACTTGCTGCACAAACCTGACAATTTGAATTTGATTGCAAATTCAAAGAGAGGATGGGTTCCCAATCTTTTGTTTACATGCACTGTGTCAGTGGGTATGTGCCCCACCTCTTTGTCTCTTTCCTTCCCTCCCCTCCTTTCTCTGTCATACATACACTAGTAATAATAAATACGAATTTGAAGTCTTTGTAAGGAGAAGAGTCAGAACAGGTTTGCATTTGAGTTGTGTTCATCCCTACCCCACCTTCAACAGTGAAAATATTACCATGTCATAAATGACGATGACCGTCAGGGGAAACCCCAATAGTGTCTCCTTTGTTGGTTGATTTCTCTGTGTGCTTTTTAAATCTTCCGTTTGAGAATGTTAGCACATACCTGGTCATGATGTTACTTATATACGTTTCCAGGATTATGAAAGCTAAACTTTGGTTTGATTTGGTAGAAGCAAAGATCCTTTTGTACCTCTGATTTGTCTCCAGAGAACAGATTTCCTTGACAGCCTGTATTTCACTGATTACTCAGAATCTTGTGTGTATTTCATTACATATCTTTTCCCAGTTTCACACATTTGCCTATCTTCCTTACCTGGAGAGAGAAGTAAACATTTGAGACTTAACCTATCTTGGCTGAAGGCTCAGCTGTTAATAGACTTATATATTGTGTTTATATCTAATGATCTCCCCTTAGCCTGGATATAGTGGTGCATGCCTGTAGTCCAGGCACTTAGGAGGCAGAGGCAGGCAGATTGTGAGTTTGAGGCCAGCCTGGTCTACAGAGTGAGTTCCAGGACAGCCAGGGAACCTGTCTCGAAAACTAAAAATCAAAGTAAGAGATTTAAGTTATTTTATATGTCTGGGTGTTTTGCCTGCACGTACGTCTGTATACCGTATTCATACGGAGCTCTTGGAGGTCAGAAGAGGGCCTTGCAACAGGAATTACAAGGGACCTGGGAACCAAATTTGAGTTCTCTGCAACGAGCAGCCAGTGCTTTTGTTAAGCACCAAGCCAACTCTCCAGTCCCGTATAGCACTTTCTTACCTGGTGATGACATCTGCCTTATACATGAGGTCTCTGCCTTTTTTCAGTCTGCCTCCAATTGTATTTCTAGTATCTTTGAATAGAAACATTGCTTAGCATCTTGCCCAAAGCCTTCTGCACTCTGTCTCTCCCTTGTTTGCCATGCCTCTGTCAGGTCAAGAAACTGAGCACCTGATACGGCCCACCCTGCCTTGCTGTAACATAGCCCTGGGTTTTGTTGGGTTTTGTTTTGTCTGTGTTCTCATTTGGTCTTTATGAATCCTGATGTGCAAAGCCTGTCTTGCTGTTGTTAGGGATTTTGATTTTGGTTTTGTTCTGTCTGGAGTTAGTGAGATATGTGACAAGATAGGAAGGCATTCTAGCCTCCTGGATAATCTGTTCCTGTCTGCAGCCAAAAAGTAGTGGTGGCAGGCATTATATAATTGTACTTAGTGTCCTTTTTGAGAGGCTATAGATGTGTTGTGGGTGGGGCTTTCCCTGGATTACAGAGTGGGGACTGCAGGCTTCATTTTTCATATAAGAGAGCCTTTGAGCTTTCTGACATCTGGTGGCTGTTAGTTTTTCTAGTCTTAATTGATTATCAAAGGTTTTATATATCCTGGCAGATCAGAGCAGTTCATTTGGAAATCAAAGTTGAGTGGCCAGCTAATCTGAAAATGCCAGTGGCTATTCTCTGAAGAAGGCATTTTGTTCTAGTTTTCACAGTAAAAGCTGTGATTTTCTGACAGGGTTAACGAGCACATAGTGCTATAGCTACAGTTGTGAAGTGCTGATTACAGTCGAAGACCTCCAGTGAATCTGAGCAAGTGCCAGATTGATGGTCTGAGTACAGGAAGGCACTTGTCTTAGGAAGACTTGATTTCTGCCTAATTTACAAGAATATAGCTCTTTTTAACTTGATTTGTTGGTTTTCAAAAATCTCAACCCTCTCCAGTAAATAAACATATTGTGGCTAGGAATTCACATCCAAGATTTAATGAAATACTCTGTGGAAAAAAACTTACAAAAATGAGTTTATTTTTCAGTAAATACCCTCTTGTTGATGAATTTCACTTTTTTCTAGCACTCTTGGTAACGGGGTTTGAGTATACCTTAAGTAATCTATTTAGGACCAAAAGCTGTTCCAGCTTCAAAGGTTTTTGGTTTTTTGTTTGTTTGTTTTTCAGTTTTAAATCAACACAGTCTTTGTTGATTTACATAGACTGTGTTGATTTAAAACTATTAGGGGAGCCAAACATGGTGGTGTATGCCTTCAATCCCAGCATCACACTCTCACTCTCTCTCTCTCTCTGTCTCCCTCTCTCTCCCTCCCTTCTAGCTTATGAAAAAAGAAAAAGAAAATGTTTCCCTTGTGTCTGAGTTTGGGTTTTATGTCTGTGAAGAGACACTGTGATCAAGGCCACTCTTATAAAGGAAAACATTTAATTGGGGCTAGCTTACAGTTTCAGAGTTCAGTCCATTATCACGGTGGGAAGCATGGCAGTGTCCAGGCAGACATGGTCCTGGAGAAAGAGCTGAGAATTCTACATGTTGATCCAAAGGCAGCAGGAGACCGTGTGCCACATGGGCATTGCCTGAGCATATAAGAGACAGCAAAGACTATCCTCACAGTGATAGTATCAACAAGGCCAGGCCTCCTAGTAGTGCCACTCCCTATGGTCCAAGAATTCACACCCATTTGTCTATGGGGCCATAACCTATTCAAACCACCATAGCTTGGATCTGTCTTTGTTTGCTTTTCTTGACTGAGACTTTGACTTGTGTTATTTCTTTAAAGGCCCTCCCAGCCACTCCACTGAAAGTATGACAGTACCTCTTCCGGGGCCTGCATGATCCTCATGGTCCTTACTACACTCAGTCTGTTTCTATACCTTTGCCCACTAAATATAGTCTGCACAAGATGAAAACCTTGCTTTTGTTTACTGCTGTCACTCATATCTAGCATAGATTTGCTAACTTGAATGATTTGCTACTTACTAAATATTCTTTTTACTTCTTTTCTTGAACTATACAGGATTTTGGAGATGGAGGTGCTTTCCCAGAAATCCATGTGGCCCAGTATCCTCTGGATATGGGGCGAAAGAAAAAAATGTCAAATGCACTCGCCATTCAGGTGGATCCAGAAGGGAAAATTAAATACGATGCAATTGCTCGACAGGGACAGTCCAAAGACAAGGTAATCCTCATTCGTTTGTTTGCTTGCTTTTCTTCTGGATAACTATTTTGTGAAGTTTATTACATTTTGTGGAAATGATAAACCACTTGCTGTTGTGGGTTCTGTCAAAGTAACAGTGAAGTTGGGGCTGGAGCCATGGCTCAGTGGTTACAGACACTTGTCCTTGCAAAGGGCCTGAGTTCAGTTCCATCACTCACCCGTGACTTCAGTTTCAGGATGCACATGATGCACGCGTGCAGGCAGAACATTCATAGACATACGATAAAGTAAATAGACCTTTATAAGAAAAAGTAGCATTTTGTCTAAAATCCTGCTTTTGTCACCCAGCATCTGAAAGAGTAATCCAAAGAGACAACATAAAACTTAGTGTCATCACAGTGTGGCTGTAGTCAGCTGAGGAACTGCTCTGAAGGCCTAGCTTTGTTCTCTTTCCCCTTAGACTTGATAGAAGCAGACAATTTCCTTAGATTCAGTGATGCTAAGATATGGCAAGCTTTCAGTGGATCTTTACTTCTAGACTTTAGTTTGACCCTCTAGAGCAGTGGCTCTCAACCTGTGGGTCACAACCCCTTTGGGGTTACATAATAGACATCTGCATATCAGATATTTACATTACAGTTCATAAGAGTAGGAAAATTATAGTTAGGAGGTAACAACAAAGTAACTGTATGGTTGCAGTCAGCACGTGAGGAACTGTATCAAAGAGTCAAAGCATTAGGAAGGTTGAGAACCACTGCCCTAGAGTCCCAACCATGCCCGGTGGTAGTGTAGGTAGAAGAAGGGGAAACACTTCGTATTTGAGAAAAGTCTAAGGCCATTGTTCTCCATGCATTTAAAACTACAATGCATAAAACACTCATAAGAGAAACCTGTGAGGAAGTGGTTCTTGGGATATATTTTGATAGAACTTGTGTGGACTTCAGTGATGTCTTAAAGCCTGTCGTGTGCAGTTTCCTTCTGCAGCTATTTTGTGGGAAATGTTCTGTGAATGATAGTACCTAAAGGAATGTCTTTAATCCCTCCTCCCAAACTCCCAACAGCTTCAGCTGACTTTGTGATAAATCCCGTGTTGTTAACTTATTTATGTACTGCAGACGACATGGTGGATATGTTGATAGGCTCATCTTTCAGTCAGACCTATTGTCAGCCCAGAGGTTGGATGACTTGCTGCTTTCTCTTTATAGTTTAAAGACGTTTTTATTTTTACGTATATGAATATCTTAACTTGTGTACCACGTGTGTGCCTGATGGCTATGGAGGCCAGAAGAGGGTGCATCCATGCCCAGGCCTGCTCTTCTCTGGATGAGTCAATCTCTATGCTCTTTCCTTCAGGGTAGTTTTCAGATGACTCCTCCCAGCCATGTTGCGTACTGAGATATGCTGAGTTTCTTCAGCACATTAAGTTTCAGGCTATAGAATGCGAGACTTTATAGTTAGTTATCACAGAGGAATCCCGCTTTTCAGATGTCCTTTACTCTGCCTTGTCAGATGCTAGAATCTCACTGATGATCATATAAAGGGTTATTAACTTTGGAATACCCAAATAAAAAGCAGCAAATGGCTCTTATGTACTAAATTAGTATTGAGACTATATCAAACATCCATGACTACTAGGAAGCCATGTACTTAGAAGCTCCCTGTAATGTCTACCATGTAAAAGTGGTTAACTCGTGGTAATCTCACTGCTTGCTCTCTTCTACCCTGTTAGAGAATTTTCAATTTGTGGTGGTGTAGATTTTTCCACCCTAAAAAGAAAGTAAGACGTTTGAGGTGGGTTACTGCTATGTGGTTCTCATGTCCGATCCTTACTCTTTCATTATTGTGTGCTTCTGGGTCCTTATAAAATGAACACTCATAAAAAAGATGATGTAATGGATGGCTCATATGTCAGTACTTAAACCTGTGCTAAATTGATAGAAGTCAGCCCACTGTAGGCACCACCATTCCCTAGACAGAGAGATTCCTGTACTGTATGAGAACAGAAAGCTAAATGGGAGCAAACAGCAGAGGATCATTCATATCTCTGCTCCTGACTGGGTCTAATGTGACTAGCAGTTTGAGTTCCTGCCTTGACTTCTCTTAGTAGTAGACTCTGACTTGGAATTGTAAGCCAAATAAACCCATTCCTCCCTGGGTTTGTTTGGTAAGGTTATCACTCACAAAGACAGAAATGAAACTAGAGAGTACACATATTTGTTTTTCTCTTATTCTTACAGAAGAAAATACTCTGGTTTTTTTTTGTTGGTTTGCTTGTTTTTGTTTTGTTTTCTTTCCTAGTTTGCGGATAGAATTGATTCCAGAAAGCAGAAACATTATAAGTAGGATGAATTCAGTGGAATTTTCTAAGCTCAGTGAATTTGTAAATTATTTAGTAACCTGACTTAAATTCTGATGAGTTTTTAATCCAAGAAATGGAGCCATAGGCAATTTATATCATCATTTATTTCAAGTCCTAGTGAGCCTCAAATAGAGACCACTAATGCAAATAGAGATCTTGTTAGCAGAATGTATTTGGATGCTGACTTGATTAGAAGATCTCAAATCATTTAAATGTATGGGGTCAAGGGAAAGTGATGAGTTTGGAGCCAGAGCAGCAATTTGTGTATATATATTTTTAATTGTAAATATATTTATTACAATTTAAAGATTAGTTGATAATTATATACAAATATAACTGAGCTATAAAATCTCCACTAGTTACGTGTAAAATGACTGATCTGAAGAAGCCAACTCAGAAATCTGATTCCCCAGCCCTACCTTTCCTAAATTATAAAAAATTGTGTATGTATTGTAACCAATTTTAGTTTTAAAATCAGAACGACAAAACTAGGTATCCTAAATTGTACATATGCTACAAGGACATATTGACATCTAGACTGACTTAATGAGGTTCTTTTTCCACTCTGTATCCCTAAGCCTGCTTGTGTTTAAACACTCTAGGTCATTTACAGCAAATACACTGACCTGGTTCCAAAGGAGGTGATGAATGCAGATGACCCAGACTGCAAAGGCCCGATGAAGAGGCGATTAAAGAGGTAACCCAGAGTTGATGTATGTGATTATGTTAGATGACTTTATGTTCTTACTCATTTCCAAACCACTCAACATGATACTTCTTGTTTCAGATAACAGAAAAGACAAGAGTCGCCTTGGAGAAATCTGTGTCACAGAAGGTTGCTGCGGCCATGCCAGTTCGTGCAGCTGACAAGCTGGCTCCTGCTCAGTATATCCGGTATGGAAGAGCTAGTTGCATATCCAACTCAGTAGGTGGGATTTTGATAACTGTCACCAGCCTACAAAGCCATTTACAAACACAGTGTCTTAAATAATACTTTTGAAGCCTATTAACTCTTGCTTGCAGAAGTTCTTTAAAATACCCATGTTAGTAACTGTTACAAGCTGGGCAGGATTGCACATGCCTAAGCAAAGTCTATGGATCTCTGAGTTGTAGGACTGCCAGCATTACCTGGTATGAGACCCTGTCTCAAGAAAAAGAGATGTTAACCTTGGGATCTTCAGATGGTTGTTTAGAGTTTTGGGGGTTTTGATTTTCAGAGGTTTTTTTTGTTTTGTTTTTAAGAGAATAAACCATTTCCTGTGGCATAAGACCCAAATGACAATTGTTTATCATTTTTTTATTTTATAATTTAATAATTGTTTAAACATTGTTATATGTTGAGTGACCTACAGTGGACTGTGTGAGGAATAATTAGAACTAGAACTTAAAAGGGAAAACCATGTGATTGTTAGTAGGGTTTTGCCTGTATGCCCCATAATGAAAATAGATATAAAGTAGATGCTGGTTTTAGACCTGCAAAGCTGAGGAGAAGTACTTCCCAGGTGGGATACGGAGAGGATGAGAAGGGAAGTCACTAAGCACTTGAGTGTACATCTTGTGATTCAGTTTCTGTTGCTTTTCTGCCTGTTTCTGGCTCCCCTGCCTAAATGTATAGTGATTTTATATCAGAACTTTCTGCAAAGAGTTGAAAGTGTCGTCACTTTGGACTGTAGTAGAAGACAAATACCTACCAAAAAAGCTTGAACTAATTACACCTTTAATTTTATCTACTTTCTTTAGCTACACACCATCTCAGCAAGGAGTAGCATTCAATTCTGGAGCTAAACAGAGGGTTATTCGGATGGTAGAAATGCAGAAAGACCCAATGGAGCCACCAAGATTCAAGTAAGTATATGGCTTCACAAGAGTGAACTGCTGCTGTTTTAAAGTATCAAACAAGAGGAGGCTAGAGGATGGCACAATGGTCAAGAACATTGACTGCTCTTCCAGAGGTCCTGAGTTCAATTCCCAAAAACCACATGCCACATGGTGGCTCAGATCCATCTGGGATCCAATGCCTTCTTCTGGTATGTCCACAGATAGCTACAGTGTACTTATATAAATACATTTACCCTTTAAAGTATCAAACAAGAAAAGTGTCACACATGTTCCTCAACAGGTGAATAGATAAGCAAACACTGGTACATCAGCACTTGGAATAGTATTGGGCTGAGAAAAGTCTCTTCAGATGAGTCTGAAAATAATTATGCTATGTGAAAGAAGCCAGACAGAAACACATGGTGCAATGTTACGGTTCTGTGTATATATGAAACACTAGACAGTGCTGTCAGCTGGAGGCTCAGAGGTTAAAGACACTTTGTGCCAAGTTTCTTGAACTCACATGGCCTGAGGCAAGAACCCACTCCTGCATAGTTGTTCTCTGACTTCCATACTTACCAGGGTACATTCATACCCACCTCACACACAGACAATAAATGAATTCATTTTAAACAATTCTACAAAATGCAAATTTACACTTAGTTACAGACGGTTGATGAGTGGCTGCCCGTGGAGAAATGGGTGGGGATGGAGAAGAAAAAGGAGAGACATGGGTCATGCACAAGTTGAGGTGATGAGAATGCTCACTGTCTAGATTGTGTTGTCCAGGTAACTGGATCGTATGCTTCATGTTTAATTAGTTGTGTGCCACTTATATCAAGCTGGGAGTGTGTTGTACTGTGCTGTTTTAACACTGAGGTGAGTGGTGACAATGGCCACATTTACCAGCTGACACAAGCAAGCTTCACGCTCTGACTGTTTACTCTGATTTATTCTTCAGGATTAATAAGAAAATTCCCCGGGACCACCTTCTCCTCCTGCACCTGTAATGCACTCTCCTAGCGGAAGGTAAAATGCTACAGTAAAGTATTTCTCACTTGCTTTTAGTTTTACGCACAGTCCCTCTGCCTTAGGTACATGTCACCACACGATTACACTTTTGTTTTAATGTACTTATGAGATCAGATATAGACCAGGTAAGACTAAAGTACAGTACAGTGTGCTCCTGAGAATGAATCTGTGGGAGCAGCAGCCATTTTACCCACAGTAGCTTGAGGTCTGAATTTAGGGGAGTGAACAGGTCCTGTTTGACTTGCACAGTTTGCGTTTCCATCTGAAGGCTGCCACGTTGCCCCACTCCTCTAAGTCAGCCATGGTTAAGTATAGAAGAGTACTGTCCAGCATTTGTGATCATCTGAACTCTTCTCCATTGTTCACGTTAGCGCTCCTGTGGCTACAGTCCATGCCAGGAACACAGTATCCACTCTAGCAGAGATTTTACTGCAACTGTCTGTCCTGTGTCGGTAGAGATGTCCTTGGGAGGGTTGTATTTGGGTTTCGAGTTAGACTGTTAGACAAACTTCTCTTCTCACCTGTTTTCAGATGACTGTGAAGGAACAGCAAGAGTGGAAGATCCCTCCTTGTATTTCCAACTGGAAGAATGCTAAGGTGATTACTTTCCCACACTGTCTCTTGGGACTGTCCCTGGGGATTGCTCAGGAAGGAGTTGCAGCCTGGGGACATTCCTTGAAGCTTTAGCTCCTGACTTAGCTTAACATTCCCAATAAGAAATTACAACTGCTGAGAGCAGAGCTCAGTGGCAGTGCACACATTCAGCATCTGAAACCTGGTGTTCCCCAAAGAAAGAGAGAGAGACAGCTTCATGGGGCATTTTTAAACTACACTAGAAATGATGCTATGCCAGGCACTCAATGAAAATCTCTCTGGTATAGTATAGCTGTCAGAAAAACATAGGTAAGAAGAAAAGAGAGAAAGACAGACAGAGAGACAAAGAGACAGAAATACCTTATTGGTTGAAGATGTAATTCATCATGAAGGTCAAACTTCTAGGTTAGAATTATTCCCAGAAAAAATTAAACCAATCTCAATGTTCACAGGAGAAAGGGCAATAGTTGAGTGTTCAGGGGTAGGAGGTGGTGGTTATGCGGGTTTCACTGCTTGCTTGCTTGCTTGCTTGCTATTTATTTATTTATTTATTTATTTCTGACTATTCTGCTGTGTAGCATTGCTCTTCACCGTGCTGTCAGGAGTGGTGATACATGCTTGTGATTCCTGCACACATGAGATGAAGCAGGGGGATAACAAGTTGAAGGCTACTCTGGACTACGTAGCAAGATCCTGTCTAAAGAAATAAGTCCTAAAAATAAAACCTTTGTGTTGCAGGTCCTGGTGGCACTCCTGAGGCAGGGGAATCTCTATAGGTTTGAGGCCAGTCTGGTCTGATACTGAGTTTCAGGACAGCCAGGGTTTCATAGAGAAACCCAAATACATAGACTCAAACAAACAAACAAACAAACAAAAATCCTATGTATCTCAGGTGCCAGAGCTTCCAGAATTAGTGAGGATCTGTAAAATAAGGGATGCATTTCCTAATTCCTATTGCTTATAGGCTTGGAGTCCTACTCCATGACACACATAGATGGGTGAGGGCAGCAACTGTAAGCCAGAAATTAAATATAAAATGACATAGTCATCCTCCACTGGAAAGACTCTGGACCATCTTACGTGGTTTGATTTGTATCTGTGTAACCCTGTTATGTGTTGAGATGACTCTGAAACACTGGGTCTTTGTTTCTCTCTGGATTCATTTCAAATGGGAGTTTCTTTATATTTCACTTTGGGGCCAAGGTCTCAGTTTGTTATCTAGAACTTGCTGTGTGGGCCAGGCTGCTCCTGAACTTATAATCCTCTCATGTGTGGTTGCAGACATGTAGCAGGACAGTCACACTGCTTCATGGAGAAATGACTAAGGTAGTGTTTGATACATCAGTTAGAAATTGGAAAAATAAAACCAGGCCTGAAAGATATGATTCCAATAGATGTTTAGCATATTCCCTGGGCTCTAGCAGTTTGCATTCTTTCTTTCTTTCTTTTTTTTTTTTTTTTTTAGTTTCTCGAGACAGGGTTTCTTTGTGTAGCCCGGCTGTCCTGGAGCTCACTCTGTAGACCAGGCTGGCCTCGAACTCAGAAATCCGCCTGCCTCTGCCTCCCAAGTGCTGGGATTAAAGGCATGCGCCACCACCGCCTGGCTTATCTATCTTTTTTTTTTTTTTTCTTTTTTTCTTCTATTTTATGCTCCAGTCTTAGTTCATCCACGTACTGGCTCTGAATTTGCCGCCATCCCTTGGCACTCTCCCCACCTTCCTGTGAGATGGGGAGTTGCATTGCCAGCCTCATGTAGTTACCAGGGTGACTAGAGCATGGACCCTGCATCCAAAGCGTTTACTGTTGTGTAAAAGGAACTGTGAGAAATAGAAATGTGTGTGGTTCTCAGAATGGGCATGCACTAGCTAATGTTCCCTGATGACTGCAGCCCCACTCTGCTGACTCGTCTTCTGCTTTCATTTCAGGGGTATACGATTCCACTGGATAAACGGCTGGCCGCTGATGGGAGAGGACTTCAGACTGTCCACATAAATGAAAATTTTGCCAAACTAGCTGAAGCGCTATACATTGCTGATCGAAAGGTTAGTCTTTTACAGTTCACTGAATGATCTTGCATCTGCGAGCCCACATCAGTTTACCAGAGGGACACTGACGTGTGTGTGTGTGTGTGTGTGTGTGTGTGTGTGTGTGTGTGTGTGTGTGGTGTAGCAGCAGGGGCTAGCTAAAGCTCTGTACAGATGTAACCGCCCGGTCCAGCTACTTGGTAACAGCCTTTCAACTCCTTAGTAATGGCCAGCCCCTTCTGTTACTTTGTAATGGCCATTCTGCTGCTCCGGCCTGCGGGTCAGGGTCTAGCCAGAGAGAGAGTGGGGATGGAGGGGCGAGAGACGCAAAGGATGGAGATGAGACAAAGGGTCTAATCAAGTCTCTTTAATTGAAAGGAAATCCTGGGTAGTTATACCCTTTACCACGTGACTTGCCTACGTGGGCAAGGTAACGGAAGGCACTACGTCATGCGCCTAGCAGCGTGGAGACCACGTGCTCCTAGCTGCTGGCAGCACTAAACAGCAAAATAAGATGTTAATCAGAGTGTACTCAGCTGTTTCGGGCTATTGAAAACACGTCTCTTGTCAGGGTATATGGCTCGAGATGGCTGTAGCTGCTTTCAGCTAAGAGTCGGCTCCCAACAGGGACCCACCCCAGCAGCAATGATTCTCCTGTGCCAGTTAGTGGTTTCCTAGGCTTACCTAATTCTTTGAAGATTACTAGGTACTGTTGTATGTTGCAAAGTTTTCTTCTATTTTAGATGTAGCTTTTCCCCCAAAAGGACAGTTGTAGTGAAGACTACATGAAACATTGTGATTTAGTTCACTCACAAAATGGAATTGATGGTATTAGCTATTGACATTATAGATTTAGTGCTGTATTAATATGCACGTACAAATAAGTGGAGATTTTTCTGATTGTATTTGATTTTTTTCATACTAAAGTCTTTCAGATGTAAGGAAAGGTTTTGTTTTAAGGTAAAGTCAGACTTAAATTTTGGTGGATTGATTTTTGAGATAGGATCTGAGTTTCAAGCTCAGGTATGCTGGAACCCATTGCAATCCTTCTGCCTCCGCCTCCTGATTGTGGGTATGCACTACCATGTCCATCGACATTTATTTACCTTTTACTTACATTTTGGGGCTGGATCTCACTATGGTTCAATCTGGTTTCCTTTGTTTTGTTTTTAAGACAGGATCTTTCTACATACCGTGTCTTGAACAACACACAGACTCAGCTGCCTCTGCCTTCCAAGTGCTTGGATTAATGTCATATACCACCATGCCAGCACATTCCAGTCTGGTTTTGAACTCATGGACTCAGATGATCTTTTTGTGCTAGGTGCTGGCTGTTGTGCTCAGCAAATATTTAACTTTTGGATTGTTCCTAAGAAAACATTAGTAATGTACGTTGACACTTATGAAAATTCAAGTTGGGCGATCTTGGTTGTGTGTTTGCACCATTTAAACAAACGTTCCCTAGAGACAAAAGCCCAGCCTTCCAAAGTGGTATAGCCTTTTTAGCAGCAACAAACATTGCCTGTGCAGATGCCTTTACAGGCAGGTTTAGTAAGGAGTTTGAAGATGGCTGTAGATATGTATCCCACTGGAGTTCCACTTAACGTCTCACTTTACTAAACAGGCTCGAGAAGCGGTGGAGATGCGAGCCCAAGTAGAGAGAAAGATGGCTCAGAAAGAAAAGGAGAAACATGAAGAGAAACTTAGAGAAATGGCCCAAAAGCCAGAGAAAGGAGAGCTGGGATCAAAACCCATGTGGAAAAAGGTATGACAATTCCCATTGTGGAATTTACTTTATGACAATATATATGTGTCGTTTTAAAAGGTCTTTGTGCACTGGGCGTGTATGTGGGAGGGTATTTGACAGCATACAAAAGTAGTTTATATGTACAAGAAAAATTGAGAGATATCAGAAATAATGTAGAACTCAGTTACCAAAAAATGAAGAAGTGCTTATCTAAAAGAAGTCTTTTATATGGGGGTAACTCACTTGGTAGTATACTTCTGCTTCCAGCACTTAGGAAGATGAAGCAGGAAGATGGAAAGTTTGAGGACAGAGAGGGCTACGTAATAAGGTAGTGTCTCCAAAACAACAAAAGCAAATGAAGTCAATCATATAGTATATAATACAATGGGTAAAGGAAAATAAAAGGTATAAAAATGTCAGAAGGAAAGGCTTCTCTGAAGAGGCCTTACTTGTAAAAGCTAATATTAGTACAAAGACTTGGAAGTAAACCATGTGGCTATCTGGGAGAACATTCTAGATGGAAAGATAAATGACTACAAAAGCCCTTGAGTTTACCTGAGTATAGTGATTCTCTCCATAGGAGATGTGTCAGAGTAGCAAGGGATCTGACCCCAAAGGCAGTCACCCATGACAGCGCTGTCCCTGCTGCACCAGTGGGCTCACCCTGATGGACAGGTCAGGGATTGTGGTGTGCAGGGTCCAGCACTTGGATGACACTGCTAATTCCCCATTCCACCCCCAGTGGCTTTTGTGGCACTACTAAAGCTGGCGAGACATTCACCTTAGTTTTTGAAACAAAGCCTCTCTGCTTGGAGCTCACAAATTTAGCTAGGCTGGCTGGGCAGCAAGCTCCAACAAAAGCTTGTACATGGTTCTTCTTTCTTTCCATTTGTTAAAAGATCTGTGTGGTGTGTGTGTGTGTGTGTGTGTGTGTGTGTGTGTGGTGTGTGTGTCTACTGATATGGATGTGTGCATGCACAGACCCATACATGTTCATGTGGAGCACACTGAGTGTCCTGGCTGAATCACTAGTCATATTTTGAGAAAGGGTCTCACTGAGTCGGGAGCTCACCAGTTGGCTGACTAGAGGAGTTTGCAACATTCACACACCACAATGTGTAGCCGTCTACCTGCCTGCTAGAGATCCACACTCAGGTCCTCAGGCTTGAACAGCAGACTCTTTACCAACTCAGCCATTTCCCCAGCCCTGTCTTTGCATTTTATCATGACAGTTCTCAAACATGAGGAGGAAGAGCTGAAAAGCCATGTGTGATGAAAGGAACCTCTCTCCACCTAGACTCTGGTTAATTTTTAAAAACAATTAGCATGACTGGAAATCCTTCATCACCACATGCCTCCCTGTCAGCAGTCAGCTTTCTATTTAGGTGCATTTCAGTAACTTGTAGCTGACATAGATAGAGTCTCCACAAACTGGATTTAAATTGACTGCAGGTAATGTTAAAGGGCTGAGTGTGGCCACAAGGAAGTGGTGGGCACACCTGTAATCCCAGCAGCCCGGTGGGACAGAGAGCCAGAGTTTGAGGCTAACCTAGGCCATGTCTCCAAAACATAGAAAAACATGGCATTTTCTATGGTTGAAGAGCCTCTTGTCCAAAATATGAGAAGGTACTAGAGTGAACAAGCTAATTTTCAACTGTGTCCACAGAGGATGGAGAGGCCCGTGAAAGAGATGAAATCCGTCATGACAGGCGAAAAGAGAGGCAGCACGACCGGAACCTTTCCAGAGCAGCTCCTGACAAGAGGTGGGTTGCTACCTGCATAAACATGAGTCAGGAAGAAGGGCAGTTCTTTAGCTTGGTAAGAAAATGAGAACAAACTTTGCCACACTCAAAAGGTTTATCCTAACAGAAACTGAAGCTCCCTAGAAGTTCCCTGTTCGTAGAACTAGTAGTTAGTCTTGAGAATGTCAGGCACAGGACAGGGAATCCAGATCATGTCTGTGTTGAAGGGAAGGATGACATTGTTCAGGTGTGTGCATTCTGACTCCCGAGGGGTGGAAGAAGCTGCTTGCATGCCTGTGTAGAGGGAAAGCCAGGCACCAAAGCCTTAGTGACATCCTTTCTAGGTCACGGCCTGTGCCCAAGTGCAGTGGGAAGGAGAGTAAGTTTTGAAGGAAGATTCTGGACTCCTGTGTATATTTAACATTCAGAACAGGGCTTTGTATAATGGGAAAGTGAAGGGGTGTAAAAAAAACGCAGTACATTCATAGGAACATAAAGCAGGCATCGGCAAAGTTTGTGACTCACAAGTGCCTGAGGACTGAGGTTGCTTCAAAGTCCAGAAAATGCTGTGCTCCAGAGGTGGGATTTGGGGTTTGGGATAAATGCAAATAAGAAAGAGGCAGGTCAGAGCTGAGTGTATCCTGCTGACAAGGATTGAAGGTATGTGGTACATCCATTTGTATCCAAAAGCCAGTCTCCTGTGTGTTCTTCTGAGCTAGTAGGACCAATTGTAGACTCACACCCACCTTTTATAATTATGCATCTGAGGTACTCTCAGGGATGCTAGTGTGATTGATTGTGCATCATCAGACAATTATGTTCATGAGATAAACACATTCGTTTCCGTTGCTTCTGAGAGTGGGTGTATTTCTATTGCATAATTCCTCTTGTCTGTGGAAAATGTATTAATAATTATGTATTTCAAATAGGTCAAAACTACAGAGAAATGAAAACCGAGATATCAGTGAAGTCATTGCTCTTGGTGTGCCCAATCCTCGAACTTCCAATGAAGTTCAGTATGACCAGAGGCTCTTCAACCAGTCCAAGGTATGAGGAACTAGAAAACACCTTTATCTTCTTATGGTGTTGATTGCTGTGACAAAACCCCATAACTAAAAGCAAGTTGGGAAGGAGGGATTTGTTTTAAAGGCATACACTCCACAGTGCTGTTGATTGAAGAATAAGTGTAGTGTTAGCTCTTCCCAGGGATAAGTTGTGACTTACTGGTTTGACATTTAGAGAGAGAAGGTGAGTAAGTTCTTCCCAGCAACAAGACATGTTTTTTGTAATTTTTATATTATATTGGCCTTGTTCAAGTCTATTCATTTCCTCCTTAAGAAAACATGGAGGGGGACGTGCAATATATAAAGCTGGACTTTTGTTTTCTGGAGGGAGGTTCATTTTTCTTTTTTTACATTTTCATTTGCATGCATGTTTGCCTGTGTATGCACATGTGTGTACACGCATTTGTTAATGTTGGAAGTTGCTCTTGGGAATTGTCTTTATCACTCCTCCTTCCACCTTAGTCACTGAGCAGATCTCCCAATCCATCCCAGAACACACTGAGAGTTAGTGTTCCTACCCAGCCTGCTCTGAGATTTCCTGTCTCCATCTTCAGAGGATGGAGTTAAGGCAAGCTTCCACACCCACCTATCATTTACCTGGGTCCTAGGAATCCAAACCGGGGCCCTCATGCTTAAGCAGAAAGTGCTTTAACCCTGAGCCATCGCTGCAGCACCCTATTATCTCTGAGATAATTGAGACAGGATTCAGTCATTGATGGAGCTGAGATTCAACCTTGAATGCTTTGACTCCAAAGCTTTTCTCTTAACTGTTGTGCAATGTCAGCTAAGCTGAGCAGGAGTCGGGATGAAAGTATCACTTAAGTAAACACTTCAACATGGTCATCTCTTCTAACCTTAAGCTTAAACCTTCTAAATCTGGGGAAAGCTCTTTAGATCTTCATTGAGGACCATATTATCTTGTGCTTTAACTAATAGTGACATTGTCAGGCTGTTGGGGTGACATTTCTCAACATCATTGATTGTTCAGGACCTATAATACAATATTTCAATTTTAATGATGCTGTTTGTTATTTTTTTTTTTTTCCAAGACAGGGTTTCTCTGTGTAGTGCTGGCTGTCCTGGAACTCACTCTGTAGACCAGGCTGGCCTCGAACTCAGAGATCCGCCTGCCTCTGCATCCCAAGTGCTGGGATTAAAGGCGTGTGCCACCTCTGCCCGGCTGATTGATTTATTTTTTAAATTCAGTTTTTTGAGAATTTCATACAATTGAGTTGGCCCACATTCACTCTCCTCCACCTCCTCCCAGATCCACCCCACCTTCCCTACACACCCAACTTTGTGTCTTCTTTTTGATTTTTCTTTATTTAGTTTTGGTTTTTGAAGATGTGTTTTCTGTATCCCCGACTTTATTGGAATTTACTATGTAAACCGAGCTTGCCTTTGTAAACCAGATCTGCCTGCCTCTATTCCTGGGTGTCTCTATTAAAGTTATGCGCCACATGCGCCAACCATATAGCTCTGGCTATATCCTAGGTGATATTTGGACCAGGCTGATTTGAGACTCACAGAGATCTGCCTGCCTCATTAGTGCTGGGACTAAAGGCTTGCAACACCACACCCATCTAAATCTAATGACTACCTTGATTTAATCTTAGTCTCTAAGTAAGAACACAAATGTGTGTGCAGAAGTTTATACTTGTTATTTGATATAAATGTTGCAGTTGCAGTTTTTAATTAGCTGTAAACATGGAACTATTCATTGCTCAGCATTCAGATTCAGCTTTGGATAAGTATTATATTTGATGTCATTCATGTTTCCACAGGGTATGGACAGTGGATTTGCAGGGGAGAGATGAAATTTACAATGTTTACGATCAGGCCTGGAGGGTGGCAAAGATATGGCTCAGAGTATCTACAAGCCCAGTAAAAATCTGGACAAGGACATGTATGGTGATGACCTGGAAACCAGGATAAAGACCCACAGGTACCAAAGCAGACAGTTGATGGTTGGTCCTGTTTACACCAGTAAAACAGAAGTATTTCATGACCTCTTCTCCTTTTCCCCTAGATTTGTTCCTGACAAGGAGTTTTCTGGTTCAGACCGTAGACAGAGGGGCCGAGAAGGACCAGTTCAGTTTGAGGAAGATCCTTTTGGTTTGGACAAGTTTTTGGAAAAGAAATCTTTTCTCTCATCCCCACCCCTAAGTTCTTGCCACTTTAAAGCCAAGCTCCCCTGAGGTCAAAATAGCTCCTTCGACTCGTGAATGTCCAATTAAGTAAATAACAAATCTTTCCACCAAGTCATTCCGAATCGCTGAGTACTGTCGATTCTCACCCTAAAAGACGGGGAGTGGGGGATCACGCTAAACAGTTAACCGGAAGCAGAATTTTTTGCGCAAGAGTTTACTCAAGAGCAAACGACTTGTGTTCTTTTCAAACGAGTATCAGCTTGGGTCCTGCGTAGGCGCAAGGTGACAGGCAAATTCATGAAAGCGCTCCTTAAAAGAAAAAAAAAAAGCGAACCGCCTACTAACCCATCGACCTGTTGACTAGGTTCTCTACAGAGTAGTTACGTTTTGCGAGTTTGCACATAGTTTTACGCATTATTAAAGCATAAAGATTGCGCCCTTCCTCATCTCCATCACTCACTCGATGCCGCGGTCCAAGAATTTTTCTGATGAACGCAATAGGCCGACCAGTACTGGAACGCAATGCGGTTAGCCCCTTTACAGCGGAGGCTGCCATGATAAGACTGTATCACAACCTGGGATCGTGACCCCGGAAGAACTTGCCGGATCCGGAATTTGGAGTTCTGCTTCCGGGCCAAACTGTTCGCAGCAACGAGATGGGGAAGATGGCGGCTGCGGTGGTTTCATTAGCCACGCTGGCGACAGAATCCAGAGAGGATGCTTTCCGGAAGCTTTTCCGCTTCTACCGGCAAAGCCGGCCGGGGACAGCCGACCTGGGAGCGGTCATCGACTTCTCAGAGGCGCAGGTGGCTCGGAGCCCGAAGCCCGGCGTGCCCAAGGTACGAAGGGAGAAGTGTGCGCTGCCCCGCACGCTTGGCGGCCTGCTGGGTTCCCCCGAGACGTGTCCGCCTCCGGACCTGTTTGGAGCCCGTGGACCTAAGAGCTGTACTGCCGAGCGATGAGCACCGGCTGGCTCACTGCCCCCAAAGCTCTGGGCCGCAGCTTGCTTCCTGCCGCCATTTTACCTCCAACCCACGCGACCTTGCTCAAAAAAAAATTGAACATTGCTCGTACTTTTTTAACTGCCTGCTTAGTACTAATGCCTTTATTTTGTGTAAAGCCTAGAACAACATCTTCTGGACGTTAGGGTGGCCCATAGCTTCGAATAA
This sequence comes from Mastomys natalensis, assembly GCA_021653895.1. Lineage (NCBI taxonomy): Eukaryota > Metazoa > Chordata > Mammalia > Rodentia > Muridae > Mastomys > Mastomys natalensis. The sequence goes on along the minus strand of JAJTUV010003320.1, from coordinate 65,179 downwards.
AACCAGCCATTTAATAAGTCTCAGGCCGTAAATCCTTTGGGCCTCAGACTCGACCCTGTCTTCTCTGAGACTTAGAAAAGAGTTGAAAGTAAAGGTAAAATTAGCAGGGTTTTTTCCTAAGAAGCTAGGAGCCTGGAGAGATGGCTCCGTAGTTAAGAGCACTTACTTAACTGGTGTTCCAGAGACTTTGGGTTCGATTCCTTGCATCCACGTGGCAGCTTACAGCCGTCTGTAACTCTGCTTCCAGCAGATCAGACACCCTCTCCTGAGCTCCACAGGCAAAACACTCATAGACATATACGTAAATAAATTTCTAAGCTAAATCTAAACCTATATACCTTCCTGTTTCTGCGTAAAGAGAACATAATGAGAAGGAAGGGGACAGAGGGTAAAGTGTGGCTGTAGTGGTGTGTTTATTTTCCATGGTCACATTTAAGTTTTTATTTACTTACAGTTTTTCAAGACAGGGTTTCTGTGTATCCCTGCTGTTCTGGAGGAACTCACTCTGTAGACCAGGCTAACCTCAAACTCAACAGAGATCCTCCTTGCCTCTGCCTCTTGAGTCCTGAAGTAAAGGTGTGTACTACCACCCCTGGCCCTTGTCTTATTTTTTAAAAACTTCATCTTGTTGAGACAGAGTCTCATTCGGGAGTCCAGGCTGGCAGCTAACTGAACCACCGTGCCAGGGTGTCTTTGTAGTCACTTAAGAGGGAAAATATATAACCCCTTATTTGGCTTTGGTATTTATTGTGCGGGGGATGTTCGAATCAGACTTTGTTAACTAGCACAGAAGTAAGTAAAATTGGGAGTCCAGAGCTCCACCTCTCAGAAACTTTGTTAGCAGATACAGTTTTAGAGTCATCTGAATTACATGTGGAAAATGTGTCCCTGAGATTAGCATTGGACTGTGGAGAGCCCTTGGGATTCAGCTCCCTTTATCTCCATTCTGCCATCGTGCACGTGCTCACGCCTCCCACAGTGCTCAAAAATACAGTACATGTTGATTAAATGAGAGTTTGGCTTGTCAATTTCACCATCTCAGCTGGTTAAAGGGAGCATTTTAGAGAAGCTATTGTCTCAACACCAGGTTAGAGCAGTGGAGTTAAAAATGGCTGCCAGTCTGGCAAGAGAAAAATCAGAAAGAAGACAATTTTTTTTTTCCTCTCTAAAAGCTCAATGACTTAGTTCCTTTAGCATATAGAGTAAGTTTGTAAATCTTTAAGGTTTAGGATGTTTCTGAATTAGAGTGCCATATCAAGTGTGGCCTGTATAAGAACTCATGACCAAATATTTTGCCAGCGGTGAGTAACTAGAAAACTTAACTGATCAAGACTCTCAGAAAGTTTCAGATAGCCCTTTTATTATAAAGACTGATGGCGGATGTAGCCGGAGAGCGGGTGGTGGCGCACGCCTTTGATCCCAGCACTTGGGAGGCAGAGACAAGGCAGGATTTCTGAGTTGAGGCCAGCCTGGTCTACAGAGTGAGTTCCAGGACAGCCAAGGCTATACAGAGAAACCCTGTCTCGAACCCCCCCCCCCCCCCCCCAAAAAAAAAAAGACTGATGGACCTAGCCTGTAGCTCTGTGGTGAAGTGTTTGCCTAGAGTGTTTAAGGCACTGGATTTGATTTGCCAGTGACAAAGAGAAAGGATTTCTTATGTTGTTACTGTTTGAGGCCTGTTTATATACCAGTCATTTGTATTTTGTCAGGAAATTTCCATCCTTGGAGATTGTTTGAAACAGAAGCTCATTTCTCAAGCCAGGCATGTAGCACACACCTTTAATTCCAGAACTTGAAGACAGACAAAGGGGCTGGAGAGATGGCTCCACGGTTAAGAGCACTGACTGCTCTTCCAGAGGTCCTGAGTTCAATTCCCAGCAACCACATGGTAGCTCCCACTATCTGTAATGGGATCTGATGCCCTCTTCTGGTGTCTCTTGAGAGAACGACAGTGTACTTACATATATAAATAAATAAATATTTAAAAAAAAAAGAAGAAGACAGACAAAAGGCAGGCGGAACTCTGAGTTCCTGGACAGCCAGGACTCCATAGTAAAAAGATTCATCTCCAAATCTATCAGCAACAACAAAAAGGAGGCTCATTTATCTTTAGAAACAGGCATTTAAAGCAAGCCACTTCGGTTATTCACGGAAAAATGAAGTGGTTTCTTTTGTTTGTTTGTTTAGGTTTGGGGTGGTGGTTGGGTTTTGGGGGGGTTGTTTTTGTTTGTTTTGGTTTTTTGGTTGGTTGGTTGAGGTTTTTTGATTGGTATTTTTGAGATAGAGAATCTCTTTGTATCCCTAGCTGTTGTCCTGGAACTGGATTTGTAGACCCTGCTCACCTCAAAATCACAGCTTCCCAGGTGCTGGCGTTAAAGGTGTGTGTGTGGGAGACACCTGGCTACCTGCTGGGTCTTATGCCAATGTAATGACTCATCTATAAGATGCCCTTGTATGCAAAGAGAACTTTATGAGCTCCTAATAATTTATTTTTTTAATAATAAAAGCAAAATTCTAACAGTATTTCATCAAAGGGTAGCAGTGCCAGCAAATGGAACCCTGGTGTTTTATGGAAATAATTTTGTGGCTAGAGTTTTCTGTTTTCTCAACCTACTCCTACCTGATATTTTCCTATTGTTAACTACAACAGAGTGCTTTAGAAGCCATGTTTTGCACTAACCAGACCAAATAGCATGGTGACCAGAGATAGATTGCACTTGCAAATGCTTTTTGTGAATCCTCTTAAATTAACAAAAGTGTGTTCTTGTAGGAAAAGGTTATCTTGAAAGTCAAAATTAGGGGCTGGAGAGATGGCTCAGCAGTAAGAGCACTCACCACTCTTGTAAAGGACCTGAGTTCAGTTCCCAGTGCCTACATAGCAGCTCCCAGCCATCCATAACTTCAGTGCCAGGGAATAAATCCAATACCTTCTCACCTCACAGGCACCAGGCATGGACATGGTACACATACATGCAGGCAAATGAAAGAAAGCCAAAACGAGCCTAGCTTAATTGTCCTATTACCACTTAGTTTAATTTATCAGAAAATAATATTTGTTAGACTACAGATGCAGAAACAGGCCATGGGTCAAGTTGGTGGGGGAGCTAGTATTAAATGTCTTTTGAGCTCTCAGGTTCTCAGGGTTGACCTCTAAGACAACTTACCCTCTGACTTAGGTCTGTCTCCTTCCAGGTGGTCAGATTCCCTCTGAATGTGTCCTCAGTAACTGAGCATGATACCTGTAGGGTAGGACTTCAGCCTGTGAGCAAGTGGCAGGCCTATGGACTGGAAGGCTATCCTGGTAAGTGCGTCTGAGGAAAAGTGAAAGTATTAGTCATTCTGATTTCATAGGAAGAGCTGTGAATAGATAAGGAACATACCTAAAGCACATGAATGCCCCACCCTGGAACCTGTTCTATTTGTGCCTTCTCTGAAGAATCTGTTTAATGTTACCAAAGACTAAGGAAACTCAGAAGTGTCATAGCAAATTAAATGAAAAAAGTAAAGACAGAGCTCTAAACTCTGCCAGAATTTTAAGGGATAGAATAATAGACGGAATAATTTAGAAATTTTTTTGTTTTTGTGAAAGGTACATTTGTCTCTTATTGTATGAGTGTTTTACTTGCATGTATGTCTGGTACTTTGAGAGTCAGAAGAGCTTGTCACATCCCTTGACAGAAGAGTTAGATGGTTATGAGCTGCCATGTTGGTTTGGAACCAAAACTGTCTTCTGGAAGGGCAGCAAGTGCTCTTAACTGCTGGGCCATATGTCTGGTCTAAGTTGAGAACATTTTTCATTTTATATGGGGTGTAGAAGGGATCATGCACATGTGTGCATTTGCCCTTAAAGGAGAGAAGAATGTATCAGATCGATGGAGTTACAGACAAATGAGCCACCTGACATGGGTGCTGGGAATCAAACCCTACTTTCTGCAAGAACAGTATATGCTCTTCACTGCTAAGCCAGTTCTCCAACCCCAAGACATTTATTTTCTGCATATGACTTTTTACCTACTTATGTATGTTCACAAAATTGCAGGCCTATCTCTCCAATCCCTGTGGACTGCTCTTATTTTCAAAGCCGCAATTGTCTGTTGGTCTGGGCCTTCTTGCCATATAGATTGGAGGACACAGTTATCAGGCCCACTTTGGTTCTTTCTCATCCGAGTGATGTTTCCAGTTTTCGCAGGAGCTGTATCGCTTGGGCTGGTACTTCACTGTGTCTGGCTCTCACAGCCTTTGTAAGCTGCGCTTAGTACAAGTATAATATGCAAAGTGTGGGGGAAACGCCTTTCAGGGTGATCAGAAGATTTTCTTCTGGATCCTACTTACTCTGAAGGAAGTTGTGTGTGCCTGTCTTTACTGGAGTAAGCAGGAGGAAAGTGGGTCTGAAGAAGGAAAGGCTTGGATGGGGAATGTGAAATAGGTTATACACAAAGGATGAGACTCAGTGGAGTGGTGGCTAGGACAGAGGTTCTGGTTCCCACTTACCTGGCCACATACCTAGCTCTTCTTGTGCTAACTGATACAGGGCAGATCTCTTCATTCCCCTTGTCTTTAATTTCTTCAGTCATAAAATGTATATAAAAACAGAGCTCGCCATAGGATTAGAATCAAGTAAAGATTGTAAAATACTATGTTGGTTTAGTTTACATATACATGTAAAGTGCTTCAATCAGTGCCTGAAATGTACTAAACTGAATACATACAATGTCAGTAAATGTTGATCGTAAGCTGTGGGTGTTCAGGTAACAATGTAGGTAAGAAAAATGAATCTGCAAGGGAAGGGGGATGGGGGGCAGCATTTGGGATCTAATTAGATAGATTTTAAAAGATGAAAAGCTGTTTTGGAGCAACTGTGTTAGTGCATGCCTGTAATCCCAAAACTAACTCAAAATGCTGAAGCAGTGGGGATCACTGCAACAAGACCAACTTCAAAGCGGGCAGAGTCAGGGATGGGACAAATGGGTTCAAATCAGTTCAGCTACAATAACAAGATCATATCTCAAAAAACAAAACCAGCTGATTTGGAATTGTAGGAGTCAGAACCCCTAAATAATGCAAGTTAAAGAAAGGCAGATTTTTAATCAGAGAAGCTTAGAGTTCTAGCTCAGTGGTAGACTGTTTGCCTAACATGCACAAGATCTTGGTTCGGTTACCCTTACAAAAAAGAAAAGCCAGGTGGAATGGTGCATAGATTTCAACCCACCACTTGGGAGGCAGAGACACACAGACCTGTGACTTTGAGGCCAGCCTGAGAAGCATACCAAGTTTGATATCCAGAGCAACGTAGTGAGAATTTATCTCTTTTTTATTATTATTATTTTATTAAAAAAAAAAAAAAACCCACAAGAAAAAGAAATGTATTTAATCTGAACTAGACTGCCTAGAGAAGCATTAAATTCAAGTCACTTTGAAAGTGTGCCCTGGCCGGGCAGTGGTGGCACACCCTTTAATCCCAGCGCTTGGGAGGCAGAGGCAGGTGGATTTCTGAGTTCCTGGACAACCAGGGCTACACAGAGGAACCCTGTCTCGAAAAAAAAGAAAGTGTGCCCTGGATCAGACCTTTTAATCTATTATTTGGAAATGTTAGAATAGTATTTTCTTATGTGTGAGTGTCTGGTTTTGCCTGCACTTAGTCTGTGCACAACATGTATACAGTGCTGGTCAAGGCAGGAAGATGGTGTCAGATGTTCTGAAATTAGAGTTACAGGTATTTGTATGTTCAAGAAAGGTGGATTTGACACTGAAAACAAAATAGACTAATAACTTGCGTTCCATTTACTGGATTAAGACGTATGGTTAATTAAATCCAGTATTGGAGGTGGCCTTCCATGTAGGTACTAAGTGAAACACAGACATGGAGGAGTCTTGTGACTTATGGGTGGGTACTGGGGAAAATCTAAGGGTGAACTTTAAGTTGTAAAGTTGCTTTAGGATAGCACCATTGACAACTAACCTTGTTTCTTCTTTATTCCTCTTGAGAATGTCCCCCAAAGTCAGATATTTACAGAGTGTCTCATGTTCATCAGAAGTTGGTTTTTCATTAACTTGAAATAGAAAGGATATGGGAAGTAAGTGACAGAGATAGTGAGCATAAGAATGAAAAAAGAAACCTGAACAACTTCAGCACACACACACCCTATCTTTTATCTTTTATAGGATTTATTTTTATTCCAAATCCCTTCCTCCCGGGATACCAGTGGCACTGGGTGAAACAGTGCCTTAAGTTGTACTCCCAGAAACCTAACGTGTGTAACCTGGACAAGCATATGACTAAAGAAGAGACCCAAGGGCTGTGGGAACAGAGCAAATCGTTCCTAAGGTAAGTGGCTGTGTTGAGTTTTGTTTGGTTCCTCCACCCCTCACTTCTACACAGCATGTTCTTTTCTTTCCCCAAGAACATTTGGACAGATGCTTTGACAGTGATATTAAACTGAGATCCATCCACATTCAGGATCACATGATGTTCCTTTAAATACTCATAGAAAGAACGGTTCCTGATAGCGCCTGTGTTTAAACGTAGTTGCTCCTGCCGGCTCTTTTGTGATGATGAGTCAGTTGTTGCTCATGGAAGAACTAGTGTTTGGATCTTATGTTTCACCATTCATTCCACAAATGCTCATTGGAGAAATCAGTTGGGTACCAGGCGTGATGCTAGGCATTGGAGACACAAGACTTAATTAATAGGATATGAACACTCTTCTTATTGAGTGGCCTTTCAAAGGAATTATCTATGAAAGTAATTATAGTGGAGCTGAGAAAATGTTGTAATAGTGGTTAGGAACTTGGGAGGAAATAGTTCTTCCAAACAGGGTGAAGGTATCCAAAAAAAAATTACTTTTTAATACAGTTTTTTTTAAGTGTGTATCTATTTTTTTCTCTTTCTCTGACATTTCAACTATTCTTAAAATGACTCGGGATTTGCCATTCAGGACAGTAGACAGTCTGGTTAGGGTATTAATCAACCTGAGCAGAAGTGTGGTATTTGAGACAGTATGTTCTGTGAGGTGTGTACTTCAGGGTGTTGGAGATTCAAAAGAAGATGGGAAACATTTGCTAGGCATATCCGTAGACCTTGCTTGACTCTGCCTGTGGGCAAGCAAGGGGGACAGCGTATGCAAGAGTAATTGGAGTTCATGCAAGTTCTAACCAGCTTAATCAGTAGCTGGGTGAATTGCAGTACTCCAACATTCTCTTCTATCCTCTTCCAGTTTTCATGCAGCAGAGTGGTGGTATTTAACCTGTGTGTTTATCTCAGTTCTAAAAAGGAAGACAAAAAAGACCAGTTTTTGCCTTCTATGATTTTTATAAGAATGTGAGAAATAAAGATGTTTAAATAGATTCATTGGCAGAATCCAGTGTTGAGTTTATACATTATCGTGAGCATGGATACTTTCGTGGCAAGGTTAGAATAATTTATAGAAAATGCTTCGTGGAAGTCACAGGTACAGTAGACAAAACAGGAAGTGGGCATTGTAGGAAGAGCAGGACCAGATCATACAGGGTTTAACAATCTAGAACAGCAGCTCTGGAGGAGTCAGATAAGCCTGTCTTCAGATCCTTACTCAGTTCCATAGTAAGCTGGGTAATCTTGAGCAAGTTTTTTAACATTTCCTTCCTGAGGGTTGTGAATGTAGGTGAGAAATCCTTAGATGCTTGTTGGAATTAATATCAGTTTGGTGGCCTGTCTGCCCGTCGTGCCATAAACTGTTGTGCTGATTCTAGGGGGAGATACAAGATTGTCTTCAGTCAAACGGGAAAGGAAAACCACCATTAGTGGGTTTCCTGTAAAGCTTCCTTGGTCCATAGTTTAAGGTACTGTAGGAGCAGTGAGGGAAACCCTTCCTGTTCTTCAGCTTTTAGTGCTTCCCTTAGAGCTGAAGGCAATGTAAGGGGAGATGTGAGTGAATGAAATTACAATGCTTAATAGCACTAAACCAGTCCTGATAAATGATTATAGAAATCTCAACTGCATTCTGAGATAGCTCAGATGAACCTCTGTGATAAATCAATCAATAGGCAATGGAAGATACTTTTCTGTTTAATAAATTAGCAAAAATATAAATGGTGATGGTTATACCTTTTGTGGTCAAGGCTAGAAGAAATCGATATTCTGAGACCTTGTGCTGGCAGCATTAAAAATCAAGTAGGTCTCTGGTTCTTGTCCTGTAGCTATGTAATAATATATGTTTCAGTTTCCTCATGTGGGAAATGAAGATGTTGGATGGGATGAACCATCCAGGTACTTGAGCCATGACCTGCTACAGTCCTGTGAGCAGTATATGAAGTTCTCTCCACTCCCAAAGTCTGTAGAGTAAAAGTCATCTACTGTTCGGGAAGCTCCCCCTAGAGAAGCTGATGACCCCAGTATCATCTTACCGTGGGAACCAGGAACAAAGGCCTCTGAGGATCCTTTACTTTATCTCTGTAGAACTCTGGCTATTTTAAAAGGAAGTAAAGATATAGTACATGAATGTTCCAGAAAAATAAGACTTCAAAATGATTTCATTTCAATCTATGCTTTTTTTCGGGGGTACTAAAGCTAGAATCTTATTCAAAGCACAATTGGGATTGGGTAATATAGCTGTATTTGTCTAGGCCCTGTGTTCTTCAGTATAATGTGGGTGGATGTGCACATTGCCTTGTTTATCAGCAAGAGACCATTAATCAGTCATGACCTGTCTCAGAAATAGGATATACCCATTAAAAGTTAAAAGATATTAAATTCATCTCTTGCAAACAAAGTCGTCTAGGCATTGGAGTCAGATTAAACTATCATTTCTCGATGTCTTTATCCCTACCTCAGTCCAAGTCACTGTCATTCCTATGTTTTCTACACACACACATACTTACACATGAATATATGCAAATCATTAACCACGTGCTTATGGCCACGCCCATTCTGGAAATCCAACTGCCACTTAACATTAAACCTCATCCCTCTAACACACTGTTGGCTTTTGTGGAATTACCAGCCGACATCCTGAATCATCACTCCTTAACATAAACCCAGGTGTGGTGCCAGGGCCGGCCGTGAGTAACAGTGAGACTGCTGTCAGGGAATTCCGGGGTTAGAGTGGGTAAGCTCAATGACAGAGCACTTGGCTAACATGCATGAGGTTCTTGAGTTTTATCCCCAGGACCAGGAACATAAAAGAAATTTCTATTTTAGACCCAGGCAAAGAACTAGTCAAATTCCTTGTTTTATGACACTGTAGACTAATTAAGCATGAACTTTATCAGTTCACCTTCTAGCTTCCAAATGATTGACACAAAGACTTACTAAGTTATGTCATACTTAGCTACAAGCCTAAGCTGGGTAAGTTCTGAGTTATTCTAACCCTCTGAAGCCCTGTTACTTGCCGTCTGGCTTCCCCTAGCTGGCTCTGGTCCATGTGTGTCCTCATGCCTGCTCTCATTGCAACCTCATGGTCTCTTCCCTGGCCCTGGGATCAGAAATCCAGGCTTCCTGTCTCCTCTGGCCAACCATAGGCTGATCAACTCTTTATTAACCAATTATATAATTCTAGAACATTATTTACAAAATATTGATAGAGGAGATGATTCAATAATCATGACAGTGCTAGCATCCAGACTGGTACCAGATCTGTGGGCACAGCAATCAGCAACTGAATATATAGTGCATAAGACCAACCCAACATGACACCTTCATAGTTTTTTATTTTGATATAATATCTTTCTATCTAGTCCTGGAGCTTGCTGTATAGATCAGGCTGGCCTTGAACTCATAGAGCTCCTCCTGTATCTGCCTTCTGAGTGCTGAGATTAAACATATGTACCACTATCCACAGTACAGTACCATCATGGGGTTTTTTTGGTTGTTTTGTTGTTGTTTTGGTTTTTAAGAAAACAAGCATGTTTATTACACCTCTGAGAGCACACCAAGCATCCCATTGTGTTTTTATAAATCTGGAAGTGTTGCCTATTAGACATAGTTAGTCTGATCTGGCTCCATTGGTGACTCTCCAGTGATGCACCACTGGTTTTTGGTTGATGGGGGGGTCGGTCAGTGGGTTGGTTTGGTTCTTGAGATGAAGTCTCTCTGTGTAACCCTGGCTATCCTGAAACTTACTCTGTAAACCAAACTGGCCTCGAACTCAGAGATCTGTCTGCCTCTGCCCCCTTAGTGCTGGGATTAAAAGTCTGTGCCACCCACCACTGCCACACCACTAGTTTTTGTAGACAAAAAAAAATACAGTGCTTGCTTATGTAACCCAGACTGCCCACTGCAGAGTGGACAGCTGTCCAGTTCGTTTCCATACAGTTAGGGTTCTCTTGAAAGCAATGTCATAACGTGGTTGCCAAGAAAAATGCCTACACTTACATAAAGCACTTAGCCATGACAGAGACAGCAAGCTGCTGTGGGAGCACATTGACCAGGGGAGAGGGCGGCAGGTCCACCCATGCATCATCGTGCAGAGAGCAGAACTGTTTCTGTTTGCTGAGCAAGTCAGTAATTGGATAAAAATTTGAAGTTAGGTTAAATCTAGCACTTCTATTAAGCTGGAACAGTGGTGTACACCACTCAAGAGGCAAAAGCAGATAAGTTGTTTGAGTTTGAAACCATCTTTGTCTACCTAGTGAACCTAATGAGTGCTAGCCTAGCCAGGACTACATAGTATATATAGACTCTGACTCAAAAGTACATAAAAATCTCAATTCCAGTCTTCATTGTCTTACTGTCTGCATTCTTATCCAGCCTTGGCTATCAGCTTAGGCTATAAATACATAGGCTTGGATTCATAAAGAGGACTGTTGCTACCATTTAAGATGATTCCATTCTCTTGGTTACAATCTTTGCAGGTCTAAAGAAGTGAATAAGCGGAGACCCCGAAGCTTACTAGAGAGACTGCGCTGGGTCACCCTGGGCTACCATTATAACTGGGACAGTAAGGTATTTGCTTTATTCCTTTGTTATACATTTATAGGTTCTTGGGCCTGCATGGTTGGATTTGTTCCTGAACAAACATGAAATACCATGACCATAGCAAAGACTCTCAAGAGGATGAATGTACCATTCAAAGAAGGGGCTATGATTGTTGTTTTTTTTTTTTTTTTCTTTTTTTTTTTTTTTTTGAGGGGGTTGGTTTTTTGTTTTTCAGAGACAGGGTTTCTCTGTGTAGCCCTGGCTGTCCTGGAACTCACTCTGTAGACCAGGCTGGCCTCGAACTCAGAAATACACCTGCCTCTCCTCCCAAGTGCTGGGATTAAAGGCATGTGCCACCACACCTCTAAGCACAGATCTCTAATCCTACCTCTAACCTCAGGAGGAGGTGCACTAGCTTCAATTTCCAGCACCCATATGGTAGCTCATATCCACCAAGGAATCTGATGCTCTCTTCTGGGCAATAAGTACACGCACATGACCATACACATACACAGACACGCATGCAAGCAAAACACTCGTATACATAAAATAGTGTTTGTAAAAGCTCCGATTAATTAACTAATGCCCGTGAAGTCTTTCAGCAGTACCTCTGTTCTAAGCAGTTAGAACTCCTGACAAAAGCCAATCAATGCATACAATATTTTCATTTTGTCTAATTATTATATACTTCAGAGTTACCCTTTCTTTACTAAGAAAATGAGAATTGAAAACTACTAAGAACTACAAGAATATTCAAAGAAAGCATTAGGCAATAAAAAGGAGAACGGAGTGTAGACAGTGTGGGTGTGCTGAAGGTCCCCAGGGAGGAGACTTGACAGCAGCCCTGATTAACTGTCTAAAGGACTGAAGCTCAAAATAATATAGGACTCTTAGTGTCTCTAACAACAGCCTTCAGTTTTAAGAATGGCACACACCCTTAATCCCAACACTCGGAAGGCAGGAGCAGGATAAAAAAACTGGAATAAAATAAAAACTAAAAATGGAAGAAGAGAGACAGAAGTTCCAACCAAAGAGGAAAAGCCATCCACAGAAAAGCATTTTTTCAATTGGTTCCACTCTTGGTAATTTTGTGACTTGCTCCAACTAGACTGCACCAGAACACTGGTGGAATTGTAAGACAAACATTGTGTTTTCTGTTAAGATTTTAGTTTAATTTAGCACAGGAAGAAGTGATAGTGAAGGGGCATCCTACCTACAGATACGCACATTCCAGAAAGCTTCAACTCCTATGGCATTTGTCATTCTTGAGGAGCATATGCAGTGCCTGAGGGTGAGGGCTAAGAGAAACAGAAGCAGGTTAAGGAGATAAATGACTGGAAAAAGATTTCCAATTTAAGATCCCACCTAGGCCTGATTTAAGTCAGACTTAAATCATGTCAGATGTTTTGTGCATATCATCTTAGCAGATTGGCCGAGTAAATGGGCTTCAAGCCAGGTTACAAGCTGGCTATAGTGTTTTAATAAATATTAAAATGTTTAATAGACTCTGGGCAGTGGTGGCGCATGCCTTTAATCTCAGCACTTGGGAGGCAGAGGCAGGAGATTTCTGAGTTCGAGGCCAGCCTGGTCTATAGAGTGAGTTCCAGGACAGCCAGGGCTACACAGAGAAACCCTGTCCAAAACCAAAAAAAAAAAAAAAATGTTTGATAGTATTTAATAATAATCTTGGGAGAAGGACCTCACAGAACCCCACCCCTCCCTGTGAAACTGTATGCTTGCTGGGGAAAGAAGAGATGCTCTTTAGTAGTGGCCACTGGTAAGGTGAGGTTCCGTGTTCCTGTAAGTAATGCTGCTGAAACCTCACTGGATCACCAAAGAGTAAGAGTAATGGGAAGAAGAGAGTAGAAGGGAAGGGGCAAGGAGGTCAGACAAGAGGGTGTAAGGCGTGACTGTGACTAAAAAAAATACAGTGTGTGTGTGTTTCTGGAAATGTCACAATAAAACACATTATAATTAATATGTTATCACAAATGTTGACATATACAAAAATTTAAGATGATAGTACAGGATGCCATGCCCAATTATTTCTGACATCTTTCACCAATAAAGTGTCTTTGTCTCAGTGACCCACAATAATAGTGAAAGGGATAGTGCTTTCAGATTTCCTCAGGGTCTCATTCATAGTGCAGTTTTACCTGAGTTCCCTTTAACTTAAGCGAACTGTCCTGCTTAGGATTCAGATACGCTAGGGTGGTAGAGAAGTTGCTTCTGTGTATATGCCAAAAAGTGTGAATTTGTGTGACTTACCACTGCCTTGCATGGTGGGTGCTCCGTATAGTGAATGGTTTATTATTAGATGTCCGTGTTGCCTCGAGGCTGGGGAGATGCCCAGCCAGGCATCAGGGCACACACTTGTTTCCCAGCTCCTAAGGCAGAGTCAGAAGGGTCACTCAAGTTGAAGACTGGCTTAGTGTGTATAGCAGGTTCCAGCTAGCCAGGGCTGCTTTGCAAGAACTTATCTCAAAAAAGAATGGGCTGGGGAGATTGGTAGGCACCTGTGTGAATGGTAGTTAGTGAGGCAAAGGATTTTATTCAGCGATTTCCAGTGTTTTGAGATCTTTGTTTATTTTTCCTATTTTCTCTACTTTTACCAAAGAAATACTCAGCAGATCATTATACACCTTTCCCTTCTGACCTGGCTTTCCTCTCAGAGCAAGTCGCCACTGCCTGTGGATTTCAGGATTTCCGAGCAGAAGCCGGCATCCTGAATTACTACCGCCTAGACTCCACACTGGGAATCCATGTGGACAGATCTGAACTAGATCATTCCAAACCCTTGCTATCCTTCAGGTAACTTAATTTCGGGAATTTCAGATTGTTTATTATTTTTTTGCTAAGGCATTTTAAGTTGCAATTAGTAAAGATGTAGGCTTTATAATGAGTCATTACTATATATAGTAACAAGCTAGAACCAAGTTTTTGTTATTGTTTTGATTTTTTGTTTTGCTTTTGAAGAGCAGAGCAAAATACAGAGTAAACATGAAGCCTGCTTGAAATGTTAAAAGAAAAGATGCATCAACAAAACTTAAATATGTTGAGATTCAGTGTTTGCTTTGCATATGTGCTGCATCACATTTTATTTTGCACCAGGTCTGTCGGCTGTCATGCTAATGTGTGGGCAGCAGATCGTAGGTTGGTCACTCAGAAACACAAGCCAGAATAGTTTCAAAGTGATGACCTGTGGGCTGAGGAGATAGCTCAGGTAGTTAAGTACTTGCTGAACTAGCATGAGGGCCTGAGTTCAGAACCCAGGTAAAAATCCAGGCATATGAAACAGCACGTGCTTGTAATCTTGGGGGGGGGGGGGTGAGGCCTGAAATATGGCTCATCAGATAAAGGCTGCAAGTTAAGTCTTGGGACCTTGTTGCAGGATATTTGATCGCACTGTGAAACCCAGGATTGTGTTATTTACTCAAAAAAAAAAAAAAAAAAAAAAACTGTTTCTAGTTGTGTTGAGGCACACCTCTAATCCCAAACAATGAAGGTAAGTTAGTTTGTAGAAGGAAACACCCATGTTTGAAAGTGATGTCTAATTGAGTGGCAGACAAAGTGTGTAATCAGAGAAAGATTTGACAGAATAGGATATGTTCAACTCTCACAAGACAGGAGGAGACAGATTTACCCAGAAAGTTCTACAGAGACAGGTTGAAGAGAGAACAAGCTAGATCCTGGTAAAGAACGAATGAGAAGGATCAAGGAGATTAGAACAGATGGCTAGAGTTAGTCTGAGACCAATTCAGGAAGAAACAGGGAGAAGCTGGATTGAATCAGTCAGCATGGAGAGGAGTTTTGAGCTAAGACGCTGAGTTGAACATCAAGCCAGAGCTCAGAAAGTCAGCTTGTCCAGCAGCAAACTCAGAAGGCCTAGATTCGATTGTACAGAGGCTAGAGGCTCCCAGGGCTAGACCTAGGTTAGCAGATAAAGGCGGTAAGCCAGGAGAGGACAATTATTTCAGGCAAATAAAAGTTACTTTTACAGGAACCCCGGGGGAGAAAAGAGTGAAGCAGCTGCTCCAGGAGTTATCCTGACCTTTCACATGCACTGCAGCCTGAGCACAGCCGCATAAAAATGAGATGATGCGGTGAAGCAGTTCCCTAACAAGCCTGGTGGCTTGAACTTGATGCCCAAACTGCACAGTAGAAGGAGAGAACTCCTAAGTGTTCTCTGACTACCATGTGTGCTCCATAGCACATTCACACACATGCTTAGATGTACATACAGAAGTAATGAGGTATAAACTTAAAAGTGCAGAGCTAGAGAGGTGATTTGGTGGTTAAAACCACTTGCTGCTCTTCTAGATAACTAAAGTTGATCCTCAGCACCCGCATGGTAGCTCACAACCACCTGAAACTCGGCCCCAGGCAATCCGGTTCGATGTTCTCGCTCTGCGGACACTGGGCACATGTGTACAAACATACATGTGGGCAACACCCATACACGTTTTGAAAAACAGAGTAAAAAGATGGAAGACATAAGCATTAACTTGGCCTCCACAGAGGTGCACCTGTCACCGCTCACATCCCCAGTTAAGCACTGAAAGCTGTGTAGCAGAAAGAACCAGCTGTGAGTGGCCCTCTGGCTTCCACACTGTGGCAGATTAAGAAATGTAAGAACTTGGAACCAGTGTCCATCTGCAATGAAAAAAGAATACAGTTAGCAGTAACTTTCACAAATGTAACTAATAACAGAAACTTTTTTTGTAGCTTTGGACAGTCTGCCATCTTTCTTCTGGGTGGCCTCAAGAGAGAGGAAGCCCCCACAGCCATGTTTATGCACAGTGGTGACATCATGGTAATGTCCGGTTTCAGCCGCTGTTAAATCATGCAGTCCCTCGAGTCCTTCCACATCCTGATGGGGAGTGTCTGCCTCACTGCCTAGAGACTCCTCTCCCAGCTGTCCTCCCTAGCGATTCACTGGTTGAGCGCTGTTCTGTGGAGGACTGGCAGGTGTGTGCCACCTACTTGAAAACTGCTCGAGTTAATATGACTGTTCGTCAGGTCGTGGCCACGGCCAGGACTTTCCTTTAGAACCCATGGAGGAGACAAGAAGAGACACCACTGCAGATGGTTTGTGCCATCTACATGACCAGAATAGCCCAGTAAAACGGAAAAGGTTAGATCCTACAGCTAACACCTAGGGGCTAGATTCTCTTAGTCGGGCAGGCTTTTGTTGCCACACAAGGGCAGGAAGAAGTCATCTGTCATGCTGCTGCCTTGGGCCCATCTTAGAGAGAATACTGATTAGAGTATCCTACTCGTCCAGTTCTAAGCTCTTATGAGAAGGAGTGTGTGTGTGTCATACCGTATCGGTAATGATCCACGCAGACGTAAGCATCGTGAGGGCGGAAGAAGTGAGTTCATATGTCTGTGCTGAGTCAACACCTCAAAGGAAATAGCGTCTTTCTCCCAGCACTATGTGATCTATGAAGCAGCCACCAGAATACCTAACTCCTCCTAGTCATCAAATTCTTCAGCTCTTCACTCTTCTCTGCGCTCACAGAGGACTCTTAAGCAGATGAAGACAATGGAATTCAAGTGTTCCTTAGGAGCCACAGTTGTCAGTTATTTGGTAGAGCACATGCCTGCCATGCACTAAGCCCTGAGTTCAATATCCAGTACCACCTGAGTCAGGTGTAGTCAGGTGCCTGTTTCCTATGTACTCCGAGAGGAGAGGACCAGACGTTCAAGGTCATCCTGCATCTCTAGACTACCTGGTAGGTTTTTAATTTGTTTTAAATGACTAAAAGTCTCTAGGGCGTTTTGTTAGCTGTTTCTCCGTGAATAAACTTAACTCTATTTTAAATTAAAGATCTGTATCTTTGAGGGTTGGTATATCAGGGATTCACTTTTCCTCGTGTGTTATTGTTCACACTATTGAAGTCTCTAGTTGTTTCTCCCCCTAAGTATTATGCTGTGCAGGAAGAATGTTCCTTGACAGTCTGGTCACTGATGTCAAAAATACAATGTCATCTCCATGGAGGAATTTTGGTGCTTCTTTCTAGAAACTGGGTGTGCCTGTTAATTTGAGAGACAGGGACTAGCTGGAAACCACTGTCCTGTCTGCTGCCTGCAGTGTGATTTCTCAATTTCCAACTTTCTCTGCCCTGTTCCCCCACCCCCTTTATTTATCTGCACCTGATCGTTGGGTTTGTGTGATAACAGAACGTGTGTTACTTTTTAATAAGGAAAAAAATACAAATTCGTTATAGAAACTAGATTAAAATTAATGCATGATTGGAAATTTTTATTAAGTCACCTTTGGGAAATTTTCCTTAACATTTCTTTGATGGTTCATTAAATTTGATCCACATGAAACTAACAAGCTGGGTTTTGTTTTTGTTTTAGTAAACCCAACAGAAAGTTTATCAATGCCATTAAAACAGACTCTTTAGCCTTCCAGTTGTGGTACATACCTTAATCCCACTACTCAGGATGCAGAAGCAGGTGGATCTGTGAATTCAAGGCCAGCTTGGTCTACAGGGTGAGTTCTAGGACTGCCAAGGCTCTATAGAGTATCAGATAAAGGCCTGTGTTTAGGATCCATCTGGAATAGGCTAGCCGAGTGGGCTCCTGTAGGGAGCATGCTCAAGTAAGATTAGAGATCAGCAAACCTCAGCTCAGTTCCAGTTTCTTTGCTGTTTGCAAGCCATTTCTAAGTGGCTGTGGAGAGGGTTCATCAATATACTGTGAATAAAGTTCCAACTCCAGAATTAATTTCTTGAATGAGGGACGGCTGGAGAGATGACGGAGAAGAACCCAAGTTCAGTTCCCAGCACCCACATACATGATAGCTCATAAGTATCTGTAACTCCAGTTCAGGGGATCCAACAACCCTCTCTGTCCTCTGGACTCGAAGCACACATGTGACACATACATGAAGAGGGAAAATACTCAAACATAAAAAGTTTGTTTAGTGGGTTTGTGTTATTTTAAAGATTTTAGGAACAAATACCTTTGAGTTAAGAGTTCAAGGTTCAGCCAGGCGTTGGTGGCGCACGCCTTTAATCCCAGCGCTTGGGAGGCAGAGGCAGGTGGATTTCTGAGTTCGAGGCCAGCCTGGTCTACAGAGGGAGTTCCAGGACAGCCAGGACTACACAGAGAAACCCTGTCTCGAAAAACCAAAAAAAAAAAAAAAGAGAGTCAAAAGAGTTCAAGGTTCAGGACTGGAGAGATGGCTCAGTGGTTAAGAGCACTGATGCTCTTCCAGAGGTCCTGAGTTCAATTCCCAACAGCCACATGGTGGCTCACAACCATCTGTAATAGGATCTGATGCCCTCTTCTGGTGTGTCTGAAGACAGCTACAGTGTACTCACATACATTAAATAAATTCTTTTTTTTTTTTTTAAGTGCGAGGTTAGTCCTACAGAACCTAGAAGATCTGATCGGCACCTTGACAGACAAGTTTAGCCACCTAAGAAACTGCATCTGAAAGAAGGACCTGGAAAACAAGCCTGTCACCTAGGAAAGAACAGTGGGAAGTACTGTTTTTCCAAGAACAAAATGAAAATGCAGCACAGATAGTCCAGTTGATACGCTGTCAGTGCAGAAATGCAGGGAAGCTTCACCATGCTCCTCTGCTCTGCTGTAAGGATGTAAAGTGCTAGCCCCATGGGTGTTTGCAGTGTAGATCATGGTCCCACGCTATGTCCTTTTTTTCCTCTTGGAAACTGTTTGAGAAATCATGTGACCATTCATGTTTTCAGGGGTGTTCTTGGGCCCCCCAATTTTTTTTTTTTTTTTTTTTTTTTTTTTTTTTTGGTTTTTTTTTTTTTTTTTTTGGTTTTTCGAGATAGGGTTTCTCTGTGTAGCCCTGGCTGTCCTGGAACTCACTCTGTAGACTAGGCTGGCCTCGAACTCAGAAATCTGCCTGCCTCTCCCTCCCAAGTGCTGTGACTAAACACATGCGCCACCACTGCCCAGCTCACATATTTTATTTCTAAAAGAAACTGTTCAACATGTGAATGTTTTTTATGCTTCCCTGTACTTCTGATTTTATTGATAATCATTTTAAATACTTTTCTTATTTTAAAAAAATAATTTGTTTAAATTTTATTTATTAGTTTTATTTATTTCATGTGTGTGGGTGTTTTGCCTTCTTATATGTCTGAATAGCACTTGCTTGTCTGGTGCCTGTAGAAACCAGAAGAGAGTGTTGGATTCCAAGAATTGGAATTAGAGCTGTTTGTGAGATAACATGTGAGTGCTGGGAATGATTTTGGTTCTCTGGTAGAGCAGTAAACTGTGCTTTTAACTGATGGGCCATCCCTCCAACCTGAAAAGCATAGTTCTTAAACCTGGCAAACCTGCCTCAGTGGCAACTTTAGAATGCAAATCAAGGAACAATATCCTTGTCTAGTAAAAAGGACTTGTTTAATGAAATTATGTTTTAAAGTGCCTGTATCATACCAGGTGTAGCTATATGTGCCTTTGTAAATCCAGCACTTGGAGGCATGAGCAGGGGGTCTGTAGTAAATTCCTGGTCTTTTAGAGTCACATAGTAAGACCCTGTCTTGGAAAATAAACTCAAAAAGTACCAATATCTTTTGGAGGAGGGTATTTAACTTGGGAGGAATTCCTAATATGTTAAACTGAAACAGCTCCTAGTCTTCTGTAACTCCAGATCCAGAGTATCCAGCAGTCTAACCCCTGAGAGCACCAGGGTCATGCATGTGGTGCATAGGTATGGTGCAGTTAAAGTACCCGTGCACACGGAGAATAACATGTTTAGCTGGGTAATGGCTGCTCGTGCCTGTAATCCCAGCACTCAGAAGACAAAAGCAATGGAGTTTGAAGGAACCTGGTCTACAGAGTTCCAAGACAGCCAGGGCTACACAGGAAAACCTACTCCAAAGTAAAAGGAAAAAAGAGGTAATACTTTAAGTGGGTGTATACATAGAAAAGGTATATATTCTCTCACTTTCTCTCTTTTCTTTTTTCTTTCTTTGTTTTTTTTTTTTTTTTTTTTTGTAGCCAGCATAAGTTGCTCTTTTGAAGGCCTTTATGAAGGAATCCTTGAAGGGGTAAAGGGTCCCGGTCCTGATCAAGCGTGACAGTTTCTGGGTTTTGGGATCTTAACACAGAAACCTTGCTGGGCCACTCTGATTACAGCTTAGTTCCTAGAAGTGAAATTATTGCAAAGCGTCTACTTCTGAAAACAAGTGGAAAGGCCATGTGATTAACTGGATCCTCTCCTGCTGCAGTGTTCAGCCCATGGCTGGTTTTGCCTGGAGGGGTCCCGAGGCCTTTGTGAGACACAGATATATTGCTAGACCAGGCAGTCAGCAAGATTCAGCGTTTCCTGTGTTCCAGTTTTCTTAGTTCCTTTTTCACTGAGATAAGCTGGTCTTATCTCCTTTCCCTTAATCTCATGGCTGTTAGAGTTGACGAAAAAAAAAAAAAAAAAAGCCCTAAAACCCTAGGAGGATTCAACTGAGGCAAATTTGAATGGTAATGCTGCTGTCAGGAGCTTGGGTTCGCAACTACTGAACTCAGCAGCCCCCACAGGCTAGAGGAGCTGCAGGAAAGACCTATCCTGGACTCCAGCCTCACAGGATACAGTGGAGAGAAAAGTAGAAGCCATGTGAGCATTCTCCCACTGAGCCAGCTCCCTTGCTCCTTTTACCCTGTATCTTTTTTTTTCCCCCCAGACAGGGTTTCTCTGTGTAGCCCTGGCTGTCCTAGAACTCACTCTGTAGACCAGGCTGGCCTCGAACTCAGAAATCTGCCTGCCTCTGCCTCCCAAGTGCTGGGACTAAAGGCATGCGCCACCACTGCCCAGCTCTTTACCCTGTATCTAATTCCCCAAGAATTAAAGTTTTCACATTCTGGTCCCTTCTCAAGTCATTGTTACTCCCTGACCCAGGCCATTGCCATCTCTGCTGCCTCACAGGCTCCTCCCACTCATGACTCGCCCCCTGTCTCTGTAGCCAAGGCAGACCATACCCCCTCTTCTCCATGAGTCTAAGGCAGAATGTCAGCAGTCACCACAAATCCTTACCCCAGCTGGCCCCTGACTTCTCTTGGCTTTGACCTCATTCCTCCTCTGGTCATTCTAAAGTCTGCATAGGTTACTAAATATTAGAATGAAATATGAATTTTTTTTTTTTTTTTTTTTTTGGTTTTTCGAGACAGGGTTCTCTGTATAGCCCTGGCTGTCCTGGAACTCACTCTGTAGACCAGGCTGGCCCAAACTCGAAATCCAACCGCCTCTGCCTCCCAAGTGCTGGATTAAAGGCGTGTCCACACACCGACAAAATAGATAATTAAATATTGCTAATCTATTTGTTTCCCCCCTAAGACTCTCAGTGCCACAAGACAAAGATGGGTTCTTTGTTCGGTAGTTGGATGGATATGTGAGGGTTGTGTCCCTGCTGTGTGAATGAAATTGGTAAAACTTGGTAGGTATTGTCAGTGATGAATCAAACTTAATCCGTAAATTAGGTCTTTTCCTATAGAACCTCTACTATGATACACACTGTGTAAAAAGATATCCTGATGAAAAACTTGGTGCCTGGAGAGATGGCTCAGCGTTTAAGAGCACTGATGCTCCTCAGAGGACATGGGTTCAATTCCAGCAAGACATAGTGGCTCACAACCTCTGGTTAATCGGGTCTGAATGCCCTCTTCTGGTGTTAGGATAGCTATAGTGTACTCATATAAATATAATAAATTTTAAAAATAAAACAAAAATTAGTAAGACTGGAAAAAAATGGTTCAGTGGCTAAGAACACTGATGCTCTTCCAGAATCCTAAGTTCATTCCAGCAACCATATGTGGCTCACAACCATCTGTAATGGGATCTGATGCCCTCTCACTGGTGTGTCTGAAGACAACTACAGTGTACTCACATACATAAAATAAATAAATTCTTAAAAAATAATGAAAAACTGCTAACAACCCAAAAGTTGGTAGCAAACAACTAATAGAGTATATGCACACTGAGACACATTAATGCTGAGAAGGACATGGTAGCCCACATCTGTAATCCCAGCACTCCACATGAAAAAGCAAGAGGATGGAAAGTTCCAGATCACCCTGGTTCCAGGCCATCAACTTACAAAAAGAAAAAAACAAAACAAAGCAGGTGGTAGTAGTGCTCACCTTTAATCCAGCACTCAGTAGGAAAAGGCAGGTGGATCTCTTAAGTTTGAGGCCAGTGTAGTCTAGCAAGCATCAAGTGTGTTACAGAACAGCCAGGGCTACACAGAGAAACCCTGTCTGGAAAAACAAAACCAAACAAAAAATTGACATGCAAAGCCATTGCTCCATAAATGTATATGTAACAGTAAATATTTAAAAAACAAAAATAAAAAAACTTATGTTTTTCCAAACAAGATTTCTCTGTGTAGCCTTGACTATTCTGGAACTCAGCTGATCTTGAACTCAGAATCTGACTTCCTCCCATGTGCTGAGATGAAGGTGTACACCACCACTGCCCAGTAGTGTACAGAAACTTTGTGTCATGTTCATGTGTCTGGGAGGATTCATCCAAATGTGTTATGGAGGAGACAATGGGAGAAGGCACTTCGCACTATATAATTTTGTATTCTCTGATTTTTATAGAAATACATTCATGTGTTATCTATGTGTATTTTTAATTAACACTTAACACCTTATAAACAGTCCTATGCAGACATTCAGGCATAGTGGCTCACATCTATAATCCCAACATTCTAGAGGCTGAAGTAGAAGTGACAAATAACAGCCAGTCTGGGCTACATAGACCTGTCTTAAAAAACAACACCATATTCAGTAATTAAAGGTGAGGTTTGTCTCTGTAATCTCAGCCTACCCGATCCTGTGTTTATAAATAAGATCTGGTATCTGGTCATCTGTTGTAAACAGCTGCCAGGCTCTTCTGGCGTCTTGCCAGGCCGACTGGAGAATTTGTGACTCCACCTATGCCAAGAAGAGAATCAGCCTCTTGCCTTTCTGCATCCCAAGTTCAGACACCTTACTATGCTGGCCAGCTTTGGTCTGCCCCCACTATGCAAGTACCAATCCTGAGCTTTGCCTAGTAGGACAACAGGTAAGTTGTAGTTGAGGTTGAGCCATTTTGTAAAGCCCTTAGTACTACCCTGAGAAGGATTACTATATTCTGGGGACATGCCTGGGACATTGAAGACTACAGAGCCCTAAGACTGCATTTCTGTGAGCCCTGTGTTAGTGGCAGAAGGGAGAAGAGAGAAACTCCTGTTTGGACACACCAGGAGGTGGCTACACTGTGTACCTCTCTCTGGTTAGGTATTAGATGAGATTGGATTTGTATTGTAGCCGCAGGTGTAGCTTCTGAGAGCACTGGACATTGGACCTAAGGTCTCTGCTTTGGCTGTGATGGCACAAGTCTTTAATACTAGCACTCGGGAGGCAGGGGCAAGCTTAATAGTCTACAAGAGCAAGTACCACGACAGCCAGAGTGACACAAAGAAACCATATCTTAGAAAAACAAAAGTACTCTAGCAAAAAGTTCCCAGGCTCAGCCATGGAGGAAGTGTGGACATCTGCTCCTGTGTTTCTGAAACCAGTCATGTTCTATCTGAGCCATTAACTGTTACCTCTTTGTTACCTCTTCCGAGGTCAGATGTGAGAGAGCTATATCTAAAGACAAAACAAAGCATGAGCATTGCTAATCAGGCATCTTGCCCTGGTTCTTCGGGCAACTATTGGACATTGGTGGAGGGATCATCATGTTGGCTGAATGCTGGCCAGCATCATTTTTACCCTCTGGTCTCCTGGGGGTGGGGGTTGGAAGAAACACCTGGATGACCATAAGGATATATATACAGTAATGGGCCAAGGCACAAGGTGCAGTAAGACAGACTCTAACCCAGAGCCAAGGGTCGCCTTCCTGAAGCAAATGTGTAAAAACTGACCGCAGAGGAGAAAGTTGGTTTCACCCTGCTACTATTTGGGTCAAAGGGCAGCTAAAGGTTCTCTTAAGTGTTTCATCCCTCTTGTGAAAACAAAGGCACCTCCAGCATTTGAGGACACTTTTAATCTTGATGTAACAGATTATTGGGTGACTCATCCTGAGAGTCGTTCTTTATATTCATAGCCCACAGCACTACCTGAGAGCTTTTATTCACCCATATTTGTGTCCTCCAGAGAATAAACTCCCCAAAGCACTCTTTTTGGAGCTGCTTCCCTGACTCCTGACGCAGTATACGCAGCTGCTCAGGTGAAGAAAACCCACCTTGGTCATAGTTTTGCCATGACACTGATGCCACAAAACCTTTGCAGATCTGTAGCCGTGAGAGAGCAATGACACCGACTGGGGTTTGTGCGTTTTTCAAGCCAGCCTCTTCTGTTGTTATTATGGGTGGGATTGTGGTAGAAAGCCACCTTGGGCATCACTATCAGAACGTTACCCAAGTGCTCAGGCCCTTAGGCAGGGAGTATGTCAAACAGAAAACAGCCAACCGCAGGAAGCAGCTCCTAGCCTCCAGGAAGTAGAATCAGGAAAAGGATCAGAACCAGTAGCAGTCCTCTTTCCTCCTGTACTTCCTTTCCCCTTCGGTCTTTGCTGCTTTGTGTTTGCTGCCTTAGTCCAACTCTGATCATTTCACTTACACGGGCTGCCACTACTTGGCCTGAATTGATAGAAGACAATCAGCTTGGCCACCCTTGGGTCAGCTGTGTGCCCCAGACCAGTTACCTATGATGAAAGAGGCAGAGATGCTTGGTGACACATAGAACCTAGCTCTTCAAAACCTAAAGGAAGGACAATGGATGGGCAGAAAGGAGGGGATTACTGGAAGAAGTGATTGACATGTCTGACCACACTCATTGTACATCCTCCTTTTAGACTGAAGTGCTGGAAAACATTAAGCCCAGATCACTGGTTCAGAGATGATAGACATGGAACCTGTCCAACCCCCTTAACTAATGGCTACTTACAGGCCTTCCCCTAAACAAACCCCCTTCGGGCCCCCACATAGCACCCCTTAGGCACTATTTGATGGTTGGAAATGAGGTTGAGGCATCTGGTGTCCCCACAGTCCCATTGCTTTGGAGACTAGAAGCAATTGAAGTGCTTTCAGCCAGAAAAATATAATTTAAGGGCTTGGCATCTGGCTGGGAGCTGAGAGATGTGTTGCCATGGAGATGCCTCGCTTCATTTAACAGCAGCACATCCACACAGAGGCACACTCGGCACCCTGTCAGCAGCCCCCATGTAGCGTGCACACACCTCTGGCAGAAATATTCTGCAAGAGGCAGAGCCTATTCCCAGCACCCTCCTCCCTATCATAGATACCATACTCCTCCTCTCCCTTTCCTGAAAGGCCTCAGCCAATGGCCTCCATGCAGCATAAAGCACTCTAGGGACAGTAGAGTGACACATGACTGCAAATTCTCTTCACTAATCTTATGCAACATAGAAAGCCACTGGGTCCATACACTTTTTCCCAGAATACAGCTGTATCACCATCCTCATAACTCTACCGTGTATATCTTCTCCAGCTCTTTATTAAAGCCCAGAAGACAACATTCAGGGAGAAGAGTGTAATAGTTAACCACACCCAAATGTCTTTCTATTGGCATAAAAGAACAGAGGTTAACTTCTCTGGATAGTCCAGAGGACCAAAGCCCACAATTACCCAGAAGGCCCTAGGTGACTCAAGCCATGCAGTGGACATCCATTAGTAAGGAAGAGGTAAGTAAATGAGGCTCAGCTGTACAAGTCTGTAGTCTATGGAAGCTTACAGAGCTAAGCAATCCATGTATGTTCACATGAATATATTTCAGCATGAAATGACATGCATGTAAATAGGATGCATATGAAGGAGCCTGAAACGAGTGGGATTAATAGAGGGGTGATAGGAACTGTTTTTCAGCTAACTACCCTTAAACGTCACTGCGTGAAACAATGGTTTATCTTTCCAAACCTGTGAGTCGGTGAAGGAGTTCCCAAGAGCTCATGAACACTGCTGCCAGGTAGGCTGCATGGGTCTACCTCCGCATGACTCTCATACTGTGGTGTGATCAGCTTCTTGGGACCCCGGGACAGTATTCTAAGACTATGAAAGCAGAACCATCAGGACTTTTGGGGATCGAGGCACTGGTCTTCACCTGCATCCCATCGATACATCCTACTGGTCAAAATTCAGACCAATCGCTGGGCAGTGTGGCGCACACATTTAATCCCAGCACTTGGGAGGCAGAGGCAGGTGGATTTCTGAGTTCGAGGCCAGCCTGGTCTACAGAGTGAGTTCAGGACAGCCAGGACTACACAGAGAAACCCTGTCTCGAAAAACCAAAAAAAAAAAAAAAAAATTTAGACCAATCTTTCAAGGGAATAACCTCTTTTTAAAAAAAAAAAAAAAATTATTTGCTTATTTTATATATATGTGAATACACTGTTGCTGTCTTCAGACACACCAAAAGAGGGCATTAGAACCCATTATAGATGGTTTTGAGCCACCATGTGGCTGCTGGGAATTGAACTGAGGACCTCTGGAAGAGAACCCAGTGCTCTTAACTGCTGAGTCGTCTCTCCAGCCCGGGAAATAACATCTTGATGGCACAAAGAGCACAATCACATCACAAAGGGGCATGTGGATTGGGATGGGAGGAATCTGTAGACATTAGCTTGATCTGCTGGCCCTTTAGCTTCATTTTTTTTCATTAGGAATAGGTGTGTACGTATGTATATTGTCACTGAGTGACGGGATAAATAATAAGATTTTTCCCTCTCTGTTAACCAGTTACCAATGTTCGAGCAATTGTGTACTCGAAGAAAAGCCAGATGTGGTGGAACATGGCTTTAATGGAAGGCTGAGGCCAGGGGATTGCAATTCCAAGCCAATCTGGGCTGTAAAGTGAGATTATGCTTAAAAAAAGAAAGAAAGAAAGAAATGTCAGATCCATGGCCCCATTCGTAAAATAAAATGGTCCACCCTGTTAAGGACTTTTTGTTTGTTCTTATGTATATGAGTACACTGTTGCTCTGTTCAGACACACAAGAAGAGGGCATCATTGGATTCCATTACAGATGGTTGTGAGCCACCATGTGGTTGTGGTAATTAAACTCAAGACCTCTGGAAGAGCAGCCAATGCTCTTAACCACTGAGCCATCTCTCCAGCCCAAGGTCTTCATTAAACTGATTTTACATTTGTATGCTATTCCCCACGCTGAAGCAATCTGCTCTATGTGTGTGGATGATCTAACAAACCTCCAGGCTCCGGGAAAGAAGACAGGCAGAAAACAAAATCCCTATTTTCAAAGCAACAAGTTAAGGAGACATGGACATAAGTCACTGGTGGGGCACTTGCCTGGTGTACTTGAGGCCCTAGGCTTCATCCCTGGTACCACAACACCACCAAAAGGGGCAAATGATATGAGCATCATGACAATGGCCACTGAGTTGTGAGCAAGGACCTAGTCTGTAGAGCAGGATGTCAGTAAGTGTTCCTAGGACACCACAGAGGGAGGCAGGAGAGTGCAGCCGTTGGATACAGGGATGGAGAAGAGCACCAATCCATGGGGGAGAAGGTGGCAGGTTCGTGAAAGGCCCCCAAGGGAAGGGGAGAAAACTGAAAGAGAATCCTTTTTTCCTCATGGCACTCAGCTTTCCATTAAGATAACAAACAGGCTGGGCCGGTGGTGGCTGCACGTTTAATCCCAGCACTTGGGAGGCAGAGAGCAGGCGGATTTCTGAGGTCGAGGCCAGCCTGGTCTACCAAGTGAGTTCCAGGACAGCCAGGGCTATACAGAGAAACCCTGTCTCGGAGAGAAAAAAAAAAAAAAAAAAAAAAAAGATAACAAACAGCTGCAATCCCTTATAAAGAGGAGAGACCCCTGGCCCACAGGTTTGAAGGTTGAAGTCTGTCCTTCCAAGGAGGACATCATGACAAAGTATTGTGGAGTTTAAAGCCCTCACCTCAGAGAAGAGATGGAGAGGAAAGGGGAGGGGAGAGGAGGAGAGGAGAATGGGGCCTGAAATACCCTTTAAACATGTACCCCAATGACCTAAAAAACTTTCAGAAGGCCCTACTCCCCAAAAGTCCAGAGTCCCCAATAACATTGTCCCAGGGAGCAAGCCTTTACCACAAAGGCTCTGGGGGGCTTCTTAGTAATATAACTTCAAGAAAGCTCCTCACATTTCCTTCCCATGAAGACAGTTTTAATTGATAGGATTTCTGGAACTTTCTACCTCACTGCTCCTTCCTCCCCTGGTGGATATAATAGAGGAACAAGAGATTCCTCACTCTTGATTTGGGACTAATACCTGGGCAACCTTGTCTCTCTCAGTCACAAGCACACCTGCTCAGATGTGCTGCCTCCTCGTCTGTCTCTAGGGTTCCTTGGGACTGTGTGGGTAAGGCTCAGTGGCTGAAGACCTGTGACCACATCCTCTGTCTGGCTCTTATGTTATTCTACCTTCTGGGTCAGCTTTTTATTATTCTTTCTTGTTCGAGAAACCTAAGAAGGGGGCTGGAGAGATGGCCAGTGGTTGAGAACACTGGCTGCTCTCCCAGGGGACCTGGGGTTTCAATTCCCAGCATCCACATGGCAGTGCAAACTCTGTAGCTCCAATTCCAGGGATCTGGTACCTTCACAGACATACATACAGGCCAAACACCAATGCACATAAAATAAAAATAAATCTTAAAAAAAAAAAAAAAAAAAAAAAGAGTGGGCTGGAGGGATGGCTCTGCAGTTAAGAGCACTGATGGCTCTTTCAGAGGTCCTGAGTTCAGTTCCCAGCAAGCACTTGGTGGCTCACAACCATCTGTAATGGGATCTGATGCCCTCTTCTGGTGTGTCTGAAGACAGCTACAGTGTAGTCATAAAAATAAAATAAATAAATCGAAAGAGAAAGAGAGAGAGAAGAGAGAGAGAGAGGAGAGAGAGAGAGAGAGAGAGAGAGAGGGAGGAGAGAGGAGAGGAGAGAAGATGCCCTTTATTGAGAGCCCTCTGGAAGCCTGTAATATAATGATTATTTTATAGCTGTGTGATTGGCCAATCAGCCCAGCTAGTGACTTCGACTCTAAGCAACTTACCAAGCTTGTGTGTGAAGTCCAGTGTCTCTTGAGAAAGGCTGGTGCCAGGCAGTGGTGACACACATCTTTAACCCCAGCATTCAGGAAGCAGAGGCAGGTGGATCTCTGAGTTTGAGGCTAGCCTGGTCTACAGAGGGAGTTTTAAGGACAGCACAGTGCTACACAGAGAAACCCTGTATCGAAAACAGACAAACAAAGAGACACAAAAGCCAAACAAACACAAAGACAAAAGAAAAAAAAAAACAAAGAAGAGAAAGAGAAAGTCTGTCAGGAACACAACATACAGATTGGGTATTCAGGTCAGGGTCACCCCCAAAGAGGTTCTCAAGCTTCAAGGGTACTAGAGGCATTGGAAGCTCGTGAGACAGGACAATGACTTTCAGCCTGGCTATTGATAGAGGCCTTAGCTCTGCATCATGTGGGTCTTTCCAGGATACTTCAGTGTCCACAGGAAGTGGCATTTGTCTTCCCTTGAGCCACAAACCAAGTGGCAAAGGGGAGGAGGAAGCCAGAGCACCTTTTATCTAGTTTCTAACTTTGACCATGGACACTTCCGCTTTCGTTTTTTTTAGGTCAGCAGTTAAACATAGCCCAGGAAGGAGAGTGGGAGCACCTTCGTTTGTTGGGAGCAAAGAACCACAGAGCCCTCAACAAAGGAAAGGCAAAGACAAAGACTGGGCTGAGGTGGAGCTCGGTGCTAAAGTTCTTGCTTAGTATGGGTAAAACCCTGTGTTTAATCCCCATCATTACAAAGGAAATGAAAGGAGAAGAGAGATCAGGGGAAGGGAGAGAGAGGGAAGGGAGGAGAGCGAAGAGGTGATGGGAGAGGGTGGGGTGGGATGCTGCAATATCCCTTTGCTTCAGAGTGAGCCTAAAAGGATACATACCCTTACAGATCCTTAGTTCTCTGTTGAGGTTTGGTCTTGCTGTCTATTGTAATGCTAAGTGTGGGCCCCCAAGACATGAGTCTGCACATAGACCCAAGTAACACTATGTGACCCAAGTTATTTCTGATTGGTAAGTAAAGATGCCGACAGCCAATAGTTGGGCAGAAGGAACATAGGTGGGGTTTAGGATCTTCAGACTTGAGCTCAAAGGAGAACCATGAGGAGAAGAAGGTGGAGGAAGGAGAAGCCACCATGGTTAGTAGTCAAGAAAACATGGTCCCAAGGGCTGGCCAATCGGAATTAATAGCAGCCCAGTTGAAACATAGTAAGTAATAACTCGAGGTTATCGATAAGAAAGTAGATTCTAATAGCATAGAGGGTAGATATCTGCCCTGCTCTAGTGCTGATTAAGGCTTATCATAAATATAAAGGTTGTGTGTGTTTTTCATCTGAGAATTAAATGATCCAGGCAGGGTAGAAATTTCAGGACTAAGAATTTCTACAACAGTTCTCTCGGTGAAGATGCCACCTCCTCTAGACACACCCCTCCATGGACTCAACGGAAGTTTTCACTCAATGCCCTTGACAAGCCCTCTAGACTGTCCTCTGGACTCCAGAACTCCAGTATTTTGTTCCCAAGAGACCTAACTCTGCTTCTTCCTCCTGGGCAGGCCTTGTCTTAAGATTTATCTTTCCACCTTTCGCTGCTGCATCTGCAGCCATGAGTATGCTCAGGCTACAGAAGAGGCTTGCCTCTAGTGTCCTCCGCTGTGGTAAAAAGAAGGTCTGGTTGGATCCCAATGAGACCAATGAAATCGCCAATGCCAACTCCCGTCACCAGATCAGGAAGCTGATCAAAGATGGGCTGATCATCCGGAAGCCGTGACTGTCCATTCCCGGGCTCGCTGCCGGAAAAACACCTTGGCCCGACGGAAGGGCAGGCATATGGGCATAGGGAAGAGGAAGGGTACGGCCAACGCTCGGATGCCCGAGAAGGTGGCTGGATGAGGAGGATGAGGACCCTGCGCCGGCTCCTCAGGAGATACCGGAATCCAAGAAGATTGACCGCCATATGTATCACAGCCTGTACCTGAAGGTCAAAGGCAATGTATTCAAAAACAAGCGGATTCTCATGGAACATATCCACAAACTGAAGGCAGACAAGGCCCGCAAGAAGCTACTGGCTGACCAGGCTGAGGCTCGCAGGTCTAAGACCAAGGAAGCACGGAAGCGCAGAGAGGAGCGCCTGCAGGCCAAGAAAGAGGAAATCATCAAGACTCTGTCCAAGGAGGAAGAGACCAAGAAATAAGCTTCCCTCAGTCTGTACATAGTGGCCCGGCCGTGGCCTCCCATGGATGTCATTAAAATAAAACAAGCCTTTGTCCATTAAAAAAAAAAAAAAAAAAAAGATTTATCTTTCCACTAGTCTGCCCCATGGGCCCAAGAGGTCCTCTGTATCAGTGGGAGTGTCTGTTGTGTTTTATAAAAAAGAAGAGGAAGTCAGGGATATGTTTGGTAGAGTAAGGTATGGTGTGGGGGATAGGGGTGCGGGGGTGCCTCTGCGGGGGCCATGCTGAGACATCCCTCCCCCCCACCCCAGGTACCAGCCATACAACCGATATAGCGTGGAATCGTTTATTTAGGGCATGGGAAGGGGAGTTGGGAAGGGAGGGGGGAGGGAGAGGGAGAGAGAGAAGAGAGAAGTAGAGGCCAGCCATGAACCATTGTGGGGGGAGGGGAAAGGGGCAGAGAGGGAAGAGGGTAAGAGAGTAGGAGAGTAAGACAGTAAGAGGGTAAGAGAGTGAGGAGGGAGCAAGCAGCCCCTTTTATACCGAGTCAGGCATATCTGGCTGTTGCCAGGTAACTGTGGGACAGAGTCTAGAGGAAACGCTAACAGTGTCTACACATGGCACATAGGGATACAATGAAAAGGAGGTTTTGCTGAAAGCCTACAGTACACCAAGGACCAGATTTCCACAGCACATCAGGGACCTTCCTCTTCTTCCTACCCTTCAGGATAATCCAGCAAACCCATCTCTGCTTGTGTAAGTAGGACAGGACACCCCTCAACTGGCCAATGCAGTGCCACTTCTGAGCCCAGGTCTCCCTCTAGTGATCATTCAAGGGACAGCAGGCAAGCTCCTTGCTCCTCGGCAGAATGGACGACGGAAAACCTTTCCACTTTCCAAAACGTGTATCTTGCCTCTCATCCTTTGCTTAGAACCGTTAAAGACAAAGATGAAAACCTCCACAGCTCTCCCTTTCTCCATAGGCCTTCGAGGAAAAAAAAAACAGCAAAAGGCCTATAGTAGCCTGGTCAATACTGTAGTACGAGGGCAGGACACAGCAATACCCCTGGCTCATACCCGGGCCCTTCAACTTTTACATTTCCAACACCATTTATACTTAGCATCTCACACACACACACACATACACACACACACACACACACACACACACACACACACAGTCTCTGTACATACCACACACCCCTGTGCTTAAGTCATGCTTTTCAGGAACACAATTCGGATGCCTCTCTTCTTTTTGTTTTGTTTTGTTTTTTTCGAGACAAGGATTCTCTGTATAGCCTGGAGCTGTCCTGGAACTCACTCTGTAGACCAGGCTGGCCTCGAACTCAGAAATCTGCCTGCCTCTGCTTCCCAAGTGCTGGATTAAAAGCGTGTGCCACCACCGCCCAGCGGATGCCTCTCTTCTTTGTCTAGTCCTACACATCCAGCTTCTTTCTACCACTAAGGTTCATGTCAGCTTCGTGAAGCTTTCTCTGGTCCCTGTGGAAGCGTAGTTGTCCTCGCTGGATTTCCCAAAGGTTTTATTTATTATTTTCTTATTTTTTAGAATGATTGCTGACATTTATGGGATACAACATTTCCGTCTCTGTGCTTGACAGGTACCGTCTCACTGAAGACCTTCACTAGCTGTAAAAGCCAGATGCTGCTTACCCCTGAGGTGCCAAACGCTAGGTGTTGATTGACACTGCCACCCCCTAACCCACAGCTCCTAACATAGGCACCTTTGTTCTACTCCACGGGGCCTCCAGTGAGAGTCACCTTCCCTGGCCTCTGAGTCTGGAAACCCCTCCAGCCCGTGTCTGGGGCCTGGGCAGCTCACAGTCCATTTCCTGAGCAAAATGGCAGACCAGAAGGGTTGGCTTTGCCTACTATGTCTCTTATTTCTCTCAGATCGTTTTGTTTTGAACCTTGAATCCCAAGGTAAGAAACCCAGTTGCCCCCATGAAGCCAGTCAGACACAATTAATAGCGTAAGAAAGAAACTCTGGACTTCGCATGTACTGTAAGTCCAGAACACTCAGCTAAGAGTAAGAAACAGAAGCCAGGCAGAGGCACATAGCTTTAATCCCAGCACTCGGGAGGCAGAGGCATGTAGATCTCTGAGTTTGAGACCAGCCTGGTGAAGTGTTGTCTGCAAAATCCCCCCACCCCCAAAGAAAAAGGAAAGAGAAAGAAAGGGAAAGGAAAGAGAAGAGAAGAAAAGAAAAATAAATAAAACAGGTAAGCATGGGGTATCTAGGCATTTGCCTTTTGTATCCTCTGCAACAAAGGAAAGAAAGGGGTGGGGAGTGTTGGGTTTTGTTTTTTGAAACAATGTTTCTCTGTACTGTAGCCCTAGCTGTCCTAGAACTCCATCTGTAGACTATAGGCTGCCCTCGAACTCACAGATCCGCCTGCCTCTGTTCCCTCGTGCTGAGATAAAGGTGTATGCCACCATCTCCCAAGGCTTCATCCCTCCAGCACTGTGGGGAGGGCACTGGTTTATGGCCACTCTGCAGATGTTTAGAGTACATAAACAGAGACTTGGGACTCAGGACTCAAGCCCAGTTCTTCCTTCCACTAAATCCCTCATCCTGAATTACTCGCTTTTCCAGACTTCCCATCCAACAAACCTGCCTGGGATCTGGACTCAAAGCAAGGTGGAGACTCAGTACAACCCAGGTGTGACCCAGCTTCATGGGAGCCAAGCTCACAGCTCTTAGGGCCTGGCAGCCAAGACACCAATGCTGAAAGTCTATTCTCCTGAAGGTTCAACACAAATAGAATGAAGTTACCCAGCACAAGACTTCCAAAGTGACCGCCATCAGCCTTCAAAATGCTTTTCCTTGTCGTTAGTATTTAAAACTCATTCATTTCACATAAAAAGTTGATGTGTAACTAAAACCAACAAAAACACCCCCCATCCCCCACCACCACATAGCAATAACAGCGTGGAGCTGCCCAGCAGGCTGTCTTTTTTTTTTTTATTTTAATTATTTGGGTCTACACCATACCACCCTGAACGAGCCCGATCTCGTCTGATCTCGGAAGCTAAGCAAGGTCCGGCGTGGTTAGTACTTGGATGGGAGACCACCTGGGAATAACGGGTGCTGTAAGCTTTGCCGGGCAGTGGTGGCACAGGCCTTTAATCCCAGCACTTGAGAGGCAGAGGCAGGTGGATTTCTGAGTTTGAGGCCAGCCTGGTCTACAGAGTGAGTTCCTAGGACAGCCAGGGCTACACAGAAAAACTCTGTCTCCCAAAACCAAAACTAACTAACTAAATAAATAAATAAATAAATAAATAAATTTCGTGGCCTTGTTTTGAAATGCGGTTTTGCTGCATCATCTGGGTTGGCTGGGAACTATATAATCTAGGCTGGCCTCACACTTATGGTAGTCCCCCTGTCTCAGTTTTCTAAGAGATTGCAAGCCTGGCACGAAGCCAGTTTTGCTCAGCGGTTCCTTTGTAAAGCATGGAGATTCTTCAGTTCTCAGTGCTCTCCCTGGATGCAGCTTTACTGACCCCCAGACTGAGGTCCCTGCTGTCCCCACCCCACCCCTACCACTCACCCCACCCCTACCACTCACCCACCCCTACCACGTGATACATAGCTGAGGATGACTTTGAACCCTTGCCCCCATCCCTTCACTGCTGTAGACTTGGCTGACCCAGAACTTGTTATATACACCAGAACTTGCAGTGGTCCTCCTGCCTCTGACCCCAGCGTGTATTTGAATTTCAACTCCCACAGTAATTGGTGCAACTACACTTTGGAGTAATCCGTGGAGTAGATTCCCTCCTCCACAAGGTAAGTGGGAAGACCACATCTCTTCTTGGGTTCTGTTTGAACACATTTCAGGCCTGGGCATATCTGCTCACATTCAATTCTTTTTTTTGTTTTTTTTTTTTTTTGTTTTGTTTTGTTTTTCGAGACAGGGTTTCTCTGTGTAGCCCTGATTGTCCTGGAACTCACTCTGTAGACCAGGCTGGCCTCGAACTCAAAACTTCGCCTGCCTCTGCCTCCCAAATGCTGGGGCTAACGGCGTGTGCCACCACTGCCAGGCTTCATGTTAAATTCTTTATGTGGGAGTGCCTGGGAATAAATACTTGCACTCTGAACTTAGGTGAATACCAAGCAACATCCAGATGAACTATCTGAGAACATGTGCTTATAAAGCAAGAGTCAGCTAAGCAATGAAAAGTAAATAACCTCCCTAGCACTCAGGAAGCAGAGGCAGGAGAATCACTGCAAGTTCAAGACCAGTTCAAGTCTACCTTGTTCCAGACCAGCCAGGGCTACAATAGTGGGGGTTGGAGGTTGGAAAACTGGAGAATCAGGAATTCAAGATTATCCTCAATATATCAAGTCCCAGTCCAACTTGGGCTGCAGGACACTCTGTGGTGAAAAACCAGAACAAAAGAGTTTAAAAACAAGAGAGAGCAGAGTGCTTATTGGTGATCTACACAGAGAAGTCACACAAGGCAATGGAGCAGTCTATAAGCCAAGGGAAGAGGCATCAGAATAAAACCTTACCAGGCCCTTAATCTTGGATTTCCAGCCTCCAGAGCTGTGAGAAAGAAGTCGCCCAGTGTCTGAGCCATTCTGTTTGTGTTTATTTTATTACAGCATCTCAGGAAGGCTAAACTCTCTCTGCACTTCAGATCTTGGTAGCATCCCGCTGTTTCACACTGTCTTCCTGCTTCCTGTGGGCTTCTCAGCTCTTCTACCAACAATTCCTGGCATTAAACTCACTCTGTTTGGAGTACTTTTTGTAGTAATATGTTTTTCCTTGGTTGGACCTGTTGTGACTGACTGGCCTCTGAGCAGAGCCACTGCCATCATGAGGAAACGCCAGCCAGTGCCCTTTTGCACAAGGATCATCCCAGCTGGGGTTGTTGACACAGGAGGGTGGGGAGGGTCTCTGAGTATCCAGTTGTTCTCTAGCTCCTGTTATATGCAACCACGCCTTAATTGTACATAGCTTCTGGGAGGGGCTAGAGTACAGGGGGCGGGGCTCATCCCTGCTGGATAGTCTTTCCAGGTACAGCCTATTGTCTGGAAGCAGCATCCACACCCCTGTTAGTGACTCCTCACCTGTGTCCTGTAAGGAAGTACAATAAGCTTGCTGGTTCCCCAGGTTTTCAATGGAGCCTTAGAAGGGACATATATTCTTTCTCCTTCTGGGAAGAAATTTTAGCAACAGGACCACTTAATCATTCTGGCAGGCATCCAATGGGCTATGCTCTATTTAATTATAGTCATTGGAAATACAAGATGCCACATAAGAATGAATTCTAAGTAAGGGCTGGGAATGAAGCTTAGTGGTACAGCACTTGATTAGTATGTCCAAGATCTCAGCGTTGCAAAAAAAAAAAAAAAAAAAAAAAAGATAAAACTACGCTGGCTCAGGTTTGAAGCTTAATTACATCCATTTGCCAATTGTGTTGCAATAGTTTCCCTAGGCCTTGGTTTCCTCGTCAGCAAAATGGGGACAATACCAAAAGCCATCTAACAGAGCATTAGGTGTGAACCAGTAAAATAGGAGAAAGGACAGAGGCTGGCGAGAAGAAGACGACAGTGTAATTTCCAGTGTTCTCACAATTCACAAGGTGCAGCGCTCTCTGACAGCACTAAGGGCCTCTTAGGATGTGGCCTCGAAATATGTTTATAATCCTCCACAGTGCTAAGAGCGGTGGTTAGAAAGTACGGGCATTTTCATAAGTCACGGTGTTCTTGATTTTGTTAACTCCCACAGAATTTCTGTCCTTTCTTCCACACTTCCCAAGGCGACGCCTGATCTTATCTTTGGTGTCTGGGCTTTGTCCAAAGGACTTGGAACTACTCTGGCCTTCCCTCCCCACTCTTACCCACCCAATGTTGACCTTAATGTTTGACCTGATCTCTCATCCAAAGGAAGTGCTCAGAACTCCAGAACAAAGATCAGCAAGCAATTCCCGTAAAGGGCCAGGCATTCACAGTCCCTGTTCTTTCCAGCATAAAAACGAATCCATCAGTAACAATTCCGTGGAATGAAGGCACAACAGAAGTGCACAAGTTCCTTCCTCCTGCATGATCCTCTGTAGAGTGTCCGTGCATTTGTGCGTGTGCACTGCGGGTCCATAACCAGTGACTGAAGTGTTTGCCGAGCCTCCTGTCCAGGAGCAGTGCTGTGGCTCTTTCTCCAGAGAGACTGCGACGCCAATCTGCAAGAATGCGGAGGAGGAGGGAGGGATGCGGGCCAGCCTCCGTTCCCAGAAACCACGCCCGCTGGACTTCGTTCCTGATGACTTCCTTCCTCATGCGCATCCTCCTCCAGCTTCGCCAGCACGCAGAGGCCCCTGAGCGGTGCCGGAGGTGGTGCCCTTGTCCCCTGGTTCCCCTTGCCGGTCCCCTTACAAAGGGTCACAGAAGGATTCTGCCACGCTGTCCTCCCGCGTGGTATTCTGGTCCCTGCAGGAACCACTGTCAAGGCTAACCCCAATCTGTTTCAGTGAACTTTCTAAAGAGAAAGGATGTCGCCATTAAATGCCTAGGAACACGCAAAACAAGCAGTCCCTTTGCGATGGAAGCCTAAAATAACCAGCTGACCTGATTTTCACCCTCTGTGGGGAGTAGAGGACTGTTGGGGGGGTGGAGAAACCTGGTCCTCGGTTTCCTGGTGACAACGTTTTGTACTCTGGAGCCATTCTCTTCCTTCTTTTATCGTTGTTCTTCCTTATTCCTCCCTCAATCAAATCCTTAAGAGCCTGGAAATGAAGCCTGTCGGGTAGAGGATCTCTTAGCCTATGCATGAGCGTACACACACACACACACACACACACACACACAGACACACACACACACACACACACACACGGAAACAGCTAGAGGTAGGAGGATCAGAATTTTAGGGGTTATCCCTGGCTACATAGCAATATCCAGCCTGGGCTACAATGAGATTCTGTTTCAAAAGAGAATGAAATTGTCCCTCTAATTGTCACAACTTGTGGGTTGTGATACCTTGTGGGAGGTCAAGTGACAGGGGTCACCTAAGACCATGGAAAACACAGATACTTACATTCCATTTCACAACAATGGCAAAATTACAGTTTTGATGTAGCAACAACATCTGGGCAGTGGTGGCGCACGCCTTTAATCCCAGCACTTGGAAGGCAAGAGGCAGGCAGATTTCTGAGTTCGAGGCCAGCCTGGTCTACAGAGTGAGTTCCAGGACAGCCAGGGCTACACAGAGAAACCCTGTCTCAAAAAAACCCAAAACAAACAAGCAAACAAAAGATTAAAAGCTTATATACCCCCCTGGGGTGAGTCTTTCACAGCCAAATTTAAGCATGTGCCTTCACTTCCATGGCCTTGCTCACTGGGCCTGGGTGTAGATGACTCAAAGCCAAATCCACCCATTCTCTCTTCTTTGGAATGGGGCTCTGTTAGTAGTTGTAGACCTAGCTGCCTAGGATACAGAAAACCCAGACCCGGCTTTCCCTGTGAAAGGTTGAGTCAGTGGAAGCTGGTCTAAGGACTGATGAAATCTTCAGAGAGAAGTAGAGGTGAGGCTGGAGGAGTAGCCACACCCAGCAGTGGGACATCTTGCCCGTTCCTACTTCCCCAGTTCAGGAGTAGCAGCTTCTGCGTCCCTCATAGCTCACAGTGAGCATGCCTTGCATCTCCATTAATGAGAACGTACAAGAGACAACCTAAATGCTGACTTAAATCCCCAGGACAAGTTGTTTCCTTAGGACGGATAGAAGAGGATAGAGCCAGAGCTTAACTCAGCTACAACACTGAGGACCAACGCTCCTCCATTAACTGGCCTCAACATGCTGGTTTATCATTCAGCTTGTTTTCTCACGGTCTCAGTATAGCTCCGAGGGCACCGACATCTTGTCCTCACATCCCAGCATCAAGCAAGAAGGAACGGAACCAGAATGGAAGGGGCTCGGTTTGTGTCAATAAAGACAAATCTCTCTCAGTGGCCTCACTGAAGGGCGGACTGTGTCCAGGAAGTGGGTCACTGACCTCGTACAAGGAAGGTTGGAGAGTGAAGGTGTGGCAAAGGAGAATTGGATTTCTGTTATTACCTTAGCCCAGTTATGAATCACGAGCTGGTAAGACTCCGATCTGAGATCAAAGGTTTCCTCCCTGTACCCAAACAGAATCAGGAGGAGAAAGGGAGGGAAGCTGGTATTGGGAGAGAAGCTGGTGTTACACAGAAAGCAGTACCCGTCACACCTTTCCCTAACTTTCAGTTCCACTAAAGCTAACTTAGCTGTATTTGTTGCTTATAGCCAAGACTCTTGAGTAAGATGTCTCCTGAAGAGGAAAGCCTTCACAAAACAGCATGCAGCTGTATGTCCACCTACTCCACAGCGCCTTGGGAAGGAGGCTATCTTGAGTCCATAAACTCAGAACCAGGCTGGGCATATATTAAATAGGACTTTATCTGTTTTTTAAAAAATGGGGAGGAAGCCAGCTTTGGTGGCACACACCTGTAATCCCAGCACTTGGGAGGAGAGAGGCAGGAAAATCTCTGTGAGTTCCAGAACAGCCAGGGCTACACAGAGAAAACAAACAAGGCAGAAAAGTTCACAATGTATTTCCAATGCTTGGTTGGTAGAGGCAGGAGAATTTTCAGGATTTCAGGAGTTCTAGACCACTGTGGACTACACGAGACCATATCTTAAAGGAGGAGAAGAAGAAGAAAAGAAAGGGGAAAAACCTGTAGAGTAGAGGGCGGAATGGGATGTAACTTAGTTGGTGGAGCATAAATGAACCCCAGTTTGAACCCAGCACTGAATATACCAGTCGCGACTGTGCAAGCCTGTAACCGCCACACTTAGGAGGCAGGATAATCAAAGTTCAAGGTGCTTACTTTAATTACTTGAAGAACTTAGTAGTCTGAGGCCAGCTTGAAATAGCTGACACTGTCTCAAACAGGATGTGGAGGAGGACAGGTAAACTGGTGGGAGGAAATGTACCCTTCCCCCTTCTAGTCTAGCTAATCACTCCAGATATCTCTTCTTACAGATGGAGTGGGTCCTGACCTAGGTACACACTTGTGTGCCAGGGAGGGATAATGTCAGTGATTCAGCTCGGGAACCTGGTTACTACCTTTATCCTCTCACCAGGACAGTTTTAGGTGGGCCGCCCCTGGTGTGGAGAGGAGGTCCACAATCGTTCTTCACACTCAAGACACATTCTCTGGGGTCACATGAGAACTGGGGTAAAGGTTACATATGTTTCCAGGTGACTTTATTTTTCTGAAAATAATTATTTGTATTACAGTAGTTCAAGAAAGTGGGGCACAATCAAATCACCTGGTGACATCGTTGGCAGCTACACAGGTTGTAGAGTCCAGTAAAAAAGAAAAAGTACTAAGACTTTCAAGATGTGACAGTGGAGAACCAGAGACTGCAGATCCTAGGCAGCTTGTCCCTACCTTCAGCTGTTTTATTTTCTTCCCATTTATTTATTTATTTATTTAATGAGCATTGGTGTTTGTATGTCTGTATGAGGGCATCAGATCCACTGGGACTTGACTTACACACAGTTGTGAGCTGCCATGTGGGATCTGGGAATTGAACCCAGATCCTCTGGAAGAGCAGCCAGTGCTCTTAACAGCTGAACCATCTCTCTAGCCCATATTATTTCCTATTTAAATCAGAATTTTGATGAGGAATGGAATTATTTACTCCATATCCAGAGTCCCAGCAACACCTAGCAGGAATTCTTGGAGCATCCCTTATCTCCCTCATCCCCCTCCCACCATTCTTCAGGGCACATCTATCTACAGTCCTCTTGCTCACGTCAAAGGAGCACAGGCTCACTCGAATTTTTTATTTTATGTATGTGAGCACATCGTCACTGTCCTCAGACACACTAGGAGAGGGCATCGGATCCCATTACAGATGGTTGTGAGCCACCATGTGGTTGCTGACAATTGAACTCAGGACCTCTGGAAGAGCAGTCAGTGCTCTTAACCGCTGAGCCGTCACTCCACCCACCTCACCTGAATATTTTAATTCAGTCCTTAAACCTCAGCATTAAAATTACAAAAATGCATATTCAGAGTAGCATCTGATACAGATGGGTTCTGATATTTTTCCTCCAGTGTCTGAGTCTGTCACTTTTTTTTTTTTTTTTTTTTTTTTTTGGTTTTTTTCGAGACAGGGTTTCTCTGTGTAGCCGGGCTGTCCTGGAACTCACTCTGTAGACCAGGCTGGCCTCGAACTCAGAAATCCGCCTGCCTCTGCCTCCCAAGTGCTGGGATTAAAGGCGTGTGCCACCACTGCCCAGCAAGAAACCTTCTCTTGAAAAACAAAAGAGAGACCCAGTTTCCAGCCGGTGGTGGTGGCAGCACCTGCCTTTAATCCCATCACTTCGAGGCAGACACAGGTGGATCTCTGTGAGTTCAAAGACAGTCTGGTCGGTCTATAGAGTGAATACGATGACAGAACTACACAGAGAAACCCTGTCTCATATAAAAAGAGGAAAAAAGCATTTCACATGTAGTCAAGGCTATCTGTAAGTCACCTGTCTCAACTTCCCTCATGTTGGAATTACAGATGTATCCATATTCAGTTCTAGCCTTTCTTTTATTTAGTTACTGTTAAGTGTTTGATTTCGATACATACTGAACGTGTTGGTATAAACTGGAAATTACGGAATTTAAAAACCTAGTCCCAGCCGGGCGGTCGTGGCGCACATGCAAGGCACGCTCCACCCCCACATACACAAGTAAGTGCAAACAAACACTTGTCCTGTGTGTTGTTTTTTTTTTTTTTGTTTTTTCGAGACAGGGTTTCTCTGTGTTGCCCTGGCTGTCCTGGAACTCACTCTGTAGACCAGGCTGGCCTTGAACTCAGAAATCCGCCTGCCTCTGCCTCCCAAGTGCTGGGATTAAAGGCGTGCGCCACCACCACCTGGCGTTGTGTGTGTTTTTTAAAAAGGTATTTTGGGTGTTTTTGTGTGGAGAGCCGTTTAGCCACGCCCCTAAGGCGGACGTGAGCCTTGGCTTGTCCTTGCCATTTACAACTCCTTGTATGGCGTGGGGCTGTGCTGACAGTGATGTGAGGTTACATCTGACCACTCTGGACCTATGGGCTCAGACCATGCCACGACCCGTGATTGGCCAGGATGGTGTACCTTTTACTTCTAGGCGCCATTCTAAGATGGCGCCGGTTTTCCAAGGTCAGCTCAGCTTCCTGAGTAAACAAGCCCGTTGCGCATGCGTCGGCCTTGAGCCCTTCCCGAGCAGGCTTATGCTAATGAGGTATTGGCAGCCTAACCTATCCTGAGAGAACACGCCACCTAGCCTGCCTAGGGTGGATATATAAGCAGCTCGTTTCTGCTGCTTGGGGTCCCCGTAGTCAAGATTCGTTCCTGAAATAAAGCTGATTGAGCAGGATCTGACCGTGTCGTGTCTTACTTGCAGGTCGAGGCGGACCCGACATTTTTGTTTTGTTTTGCTTTAAGAACTTAACACAGGGCTGGAGAGATGGCTCAGCGGTTAAGATCCCTGACTACTCTTCCAGAGGTCCTGATTCAATTCCCAACAAGCACATGGTGGCTCACAACCATTACAGATTTCTGGTCTGTAAACCTCGCCCTAGAGACCTTGACCACCTCCCGAGGGGCATAAATACCCTTTTCTCCCTCCTTCCCCATTAACTGAAACCAGTTCTCTGAAGGTGTTCCTGGGTGTGTGTATATATGTTCTTTGCCCTCGTGTACTCACCGCCCCCGGGCTAAGCCTATCTCACTCCATCCAGTCCAGGTAGCGCAAGGATCCTGGCTTCTCCCTGAGGAGGAGAAGTGGACCCAGCTGGCAAGCCTTGCCTGCAGAACAAATTCAAGGACAGTCAAGGCAACAGAGAGAAACTCTGTCTCAAAAACCAAAATAAATAATAAATAAATACACAAAATAAGTAAATAAGTAGATAAATAAAAGTAGCATAACAAAATACAACATGTGGTAGAGAACTGTTTTTTAGTTCAGTTTTAGAACAGTTTCACCCGAACTCTGTACACACTAGCAGTCTTACCTCCTTCTCCCATTGGCTTCACCTTATACTCATCCTCACCTAGGTCAATGAAACCGCTCCTGTGCCTGCTGTCTTGGCCATTTTTAGAACCTTATGCACTTCTTTGTGCCTAAAGCCCGATGCTTTAGAGTTCTCGTAC
Source organism: Mastomys natalensis (assembly GCA_021653895.1). Lineage (NCBI taxonomy): Eukaryota > Metazoa > Chordata > Mammalia > Rodentia > Muridae > Mastomys > Mastomys natalensis. The sequence goes on along the minus strand of JAJTUV010003320.1, from coordinate 21,910 downwards.
CCTGTATTAGTATCTCATTCGTTTGTATTGCTGAATAATATTCTCTCTCAGGAACATTAACCTTTTGTTTATCCGTTCACCAGTCGGTCGACCTCTGAGCTGTCTCCACGCGAACTATTGGGAAGGATTATGAACATTTGTGTACATGTTTTTGAGTTGACATATTTAGTTTCTCCTGGGTAGAGACATAGGATCGAGTTGCTGGGTTCTAGGATGGCTCTGTTTCACATTTTAAGGAGTTGGACACGCACTTGGGAGGCAGAGGCAGGCAGATTTCTGAGTTCGAGGCCAGCCTGGTCTATAGAGTGAGTTCCAGGACAGCCTGGGCTACACAGAGAAATCCTGTCTCGAAAAAACAAACAAACAAAAAAAGTTGGACAATTGTTTTCTAAAGCTGCTGCTAACCGGATATTCCCACCAGCACCTTGCAGGGCTCCAGACAGCTCACCCACACTGTTTCTGTCTGTCTCTTTATTTTCATCATCCCAGTCCTAATGTGTTTGAAGTGCTATCTCACCTTGCTGTCTGTCCATTTTTTTTTGTGGGTTTTTTGTTTTGTTTTAGTTTTATTGAGAGAGAGAGAGAGAGAGAGAGAGAGAGAGAGAGAGAGAGAGTCTGAATTCCTAATCCTTTCTGCCTTTGCTCCAGAGCAGGAATTCCAGACATTCACCATCAAGCCTGAAAGCCTTTATTTAACCTTCTCTTTTAAATTGCCCTGGCTACAAGCTGCAGTACAAGTGGTGACAGGTGACCTTCGGATTATCTTTGTGATCTTGAGAGGAAAAAAAAAAAATCCAGAGTTTCAGCACTAAAGTAATTCTAGCTGTATGTTTCATGAGTGCCCTTTATGGGGCTGAGGAAACTGGCTTTTCCTAACGTGTTGTTTTATCATTTTAAAAAAAGAAATTCTGCCAAATGCTTTTTTGTGTCTATTAAAATGATTGTGAGGTTGTTTTGGACCTTATTAATATGTTTTTTTAGTTAATTGTTTTATTAAAGCAAGCTTGTAGCTTCACTATGATTGGGTTTTAATTGCAATTATAAATAGCTGCAACATTAAAACAGAGAAAACATTTAAAAGTAGAAAGCCAATCATCCACAACAGGAACTCAATATTTATCTGTTATTTGGTATATAAAGGCACAAAAAGAAACAGAAATAGCTGAGCATGGGGACACATGCCTTTAATCCCAGCCCTCAGGAAGCAGAAGCTGGTGGATCAGCCTGGTCTACAGAGTGAGTTCAAGGACAGCCAGGGTGACACAGAGAAACCCTGTCTCAAAAAACAAACAGAGAGAGAGAGAGAGAGAGAGAGAGAGAGAGAGAGAGAGAGAGAAACAGAAATGATCCCACCTTAAGTCAGGCATAGTGATTTATGTCTATAATCCCAACCCTTGGGAGACAGAGGTGGGAAGACTTTGAAGTCTAGGCTAACCTGAGCTACATAAAGAAACTGTCTCAAAGCAACAAGGCAAAGCAATCCCGAGTGAGCACATGACAACTGAAAGTGTGATGCTTAATTTGAACTACCAACTTGAATTGGATTAAGAAACAAATACCCAGGGGTCTGGCAGATGGCTCAGTGGGTAAGAACACTTGCTGTCTAGGCATGAGAACCTGAGTTCAAGTCCCCATCTTCCACATAAAAGTCCAGCATGACTACCATATCTGTAACCCCAACTTTGGAGGAGCACAGATAGACAGACCTAAGAGCTCACAGGCTAGCCTAAAGGGCAAGCTTCAGGTTCAGGGAGACAACCTATTTCAAGGGAATAAGGCACATGGGCACCCGGGTATCCATACTCACATGTAACTACACAGGTATACACCACTACCGCCATCCTCATATACACTACCCACCTAAAGCATAATAATACCCAGCATGGACAAGTAATACACACATATGAAAATCCATCAAGTTATGCATTTGAGTATGTATAGTTTATTTAAGATTCATTAGACCTCTTAACTGCTGAGTCATCTCTCCAGTCCCTCAGTAGACCTCAATAATGTTATTAAAAAGATTTGGATGAACTGGGAATATAGCTCAGTTAGTAGATTTGATTTTATTTGATTTTATTTTATCTTATTTTATTTTATTTTATCTTATCTTATTTTATTTTTGTCTAGCACTCACGGAGCCTGAGCTCAGTCCCTAGTACTGCATAGCTGGGCATGGTGGTTTATGCTTGTAATTTCTGCATTAAGGTAGAGGCAAGGGAATGAGATATTCAAGGCCATCCTTGACTACCTAGTGAGTTTTATGCCAGCCTGGGCTACATTACACCCTGTTTCATTAAAAAGTTAAAAAAGGAAGTTGGGTGGTGATGGCCCCTGCCTTTAATCCCAGCACATTTGAGGCTGAAGCAGATGGATCTGTGAGTTCGAGACCAGCCTAGTCTACAGAGTGAGTTCCAGGACAGTCATGGCTATAGAGAAAACTTGTCTCTAAAAAGAAAAACTAAAACAAACAACAACAAAAAGATTCTGTTGAATAATTATCATAGATGTGTGCTTATGGTCTCAGTCACACACACACACATACACACACACACATACACACTCACACACACACACCTACCTCTTTTGGCACTGCAGGGATCCTTCAACAACAGCAGCCTCCCACTTTGTCAGTGAGTCCCTCTCTTGTACTTAGTTCCTCCATATTGAAACAGTCCTCACTGGAGACAGGCAGGAGACTCACATACCTCTCAGGAAGCTAACAAAATTTACAAAACTCAGGGATCTGAGAAATGGATCCGATTCACAAGACGCCTCCCTAAGGATACTTAAGCAGTGAGCCAAGGCTGACAGGAGGAAGGAAGCCATCCAGTGGTACTGCCTGCAAGTTTCATGGGGGTGGGGGGCAGCTTCTCTGTCACCCATGATGGGCTGGGCTCTTTCGATGATACAGCTGCCTTGAGTCACCTATGCTTCAGTGCGCTACCCCAGTAAACTCACTGTTCACTGAATTAGACTCGACCGCATTCATCCGTTCATCTGTCTGGGAGTTGGTGTTCATATCTCTCCTGGAAATATCACACAACAGTTGCATGGCCCACTTCCTGGGTGTGAGCTTTTCTAGATGTTTTCTGTGGTAGCTATGCTCATGTGTGCCTCACATTTACCCGACACACCTCTCAGAGCAAACAGGTTTCCTGCAAACAGGTTTCCTTCCTTGAGCCATGCGTGAGTCAATAATACCCCTGTTCTTGTACTTGAGCAATCTTCAACTCACTCAACAAATGACCCCTAACCAGACAAGCAAGTATGAGACATACTAACCGGGTGGTGACGGTGCTCGTCTTTATTTGTTTATTTATTTATTTTTTAAGATCTGTTTATTTCATGTGAGTACTCTGTCACTGTCCTCAGACACACCAGAAGAGGGCATCAGATCCCATTACAGATAATTGTGAGCCACCATGTGGTTGCTGGGAATTGAACTCAGGACCTCTGGAAGAGCAGTCAGTGCTCTTAACTGCTGAGCCATCTCTCCAGCCCAGGTACTCATCTTTAATCTGAACACTTTGGGAGGTAGAGGTCACAGGTGGACCTCTGTGAGTTCGAGGTCAGCCTGGTCTACAGAGGGAGTTGCAGGACAGCCAGGGCTACACAGAGAAACTCTGTCTCCAACAAACAAACTAACTAACAGTAACAAATAACAAGAACAAAAAGAAAGAGACATACCAAGGGGAAGCATGCAGATTGGTCAACACGGAAAAAGAGGAGAAAGGGATCCAAAGGCAGGCAACAGAGTCAGAGACAGCCCCCGCTCCACTTGTCAGGGGACCTACATGGAGATTATGCTTCACATCTGCTACGTATGCCTGGGGGGCCCTATACTGGTTATGGTACCACATCCCTTTAGTCCCAGCACCCAGGAGGCTGAGGCAAGTGAGTCTCTGCATTTGAGGTCAGCCTGATCAACAGAGCGAATTCCAGGACAGCCAGAGCTACACAGAGAAGCCCTGTCTCAAACAAAACAAAACAGGTGTGTGTGTGTGTGTGTGTGTGTGTGTGTGTGTGTGTGTGTGTGTGTTGAGTGCTTATACAGCCCAGAGAACAACCTGTGGGAGTCAGTTCTCTCTACCCATGGTTGTCTGGGGACTGAGTTCAGATTTGTCAGTAAACGCCTTAACCAGCTGGGCCATCTCACAGGTTCAGGATCAAAGTCTTCAAGCTGGTACAGGAGAGTTTTTTTTCTTTCTTCAGCCTCTTGGACTCCCCTATTGTACCCTCTCTCCCTCTAATCGCTGAGCTTTTTAGAAAACCAACTGAGAAAACCTTTGCCAAGGGGTTTGAGGCGTCCTGGGAGCCTAAACAAGAAAATATCACTCTTCAAGACGTAGGTCAGTGTGGTCCCTCCAGACACTAGGGGCCAATCAAAAGTAACTGGCTATGGGGACAATACAAGAAGAAGAAGGAAACAGGGGAAGAAAATCCCAACAAGATCATTTCAAGGAAAGTTAGAAGTAGTGTTCAGAATGCACAGTTACCAAGGAAGTGTAGAGTGTGAGGGAGAAGACAGGGACATCTTTGGAAAGTTCTGTAATAGCGTGAAGAGAGCAGGGCGGTGACTGCCTTTAACCCCAGCACTCAGGAGGCAGAGGCAGGCTGATCTCTATGAGTTCGAGGTCAGCCTGGTCTATGGAGTAGGTTCCAGGACAGTCAGGGCTACATAGTGAGACCCTGTCTTGAAGAAATTAAAAAAAAAAAAAAAAAAAAAAAAAAAAGTGAAGAGAAACGGCACCTCTGTTTCTAAATTCCATTCCTGACTATTTTACTGTTCTGTTTGCTCAGTTTTTGAACCAGGGTCGCATGTTGCACAGGCTGGCCCTGAGGATCCTTGACCCTTGACCCTTGTGTCTTCACCTCCCGGTTTCTGAGATTACAGGCCTGGCTAGCTATCCTCCTTTTCCAGGAACAGTCCACCATCCTAGGAAATAGGCCCAGACATGGCCTAGGAAGAACATTCCATCGTGACAGCTCTTCTTTCCAAGGCAGGAAAGATATGTTTTGTCTCATTGTGACTGCCGTCCATCTTGCCAGTTACAGCATGGTCGCTGACCTGCCTCAAGGTCACAGTGATGGGAACACAAGGCTGCTAGCTCACATCCTCATGGACCTGGGAGCAGAGACAGGCTATGGCTATTTCAAAACATTTTGGGGATATCCTATTGAGATTTACTTCATAGAGAATACAATTCAAATTTTCATTTTAGCTTTAAAAAAAAACCATTTTTGTATACTGGGAATTGAACCCAATGCCTCATGCAAGCTAAATGCTTACTCTGCCACTGAGCTATACCCCTATCTCTATGGCACTTTAAATTGACAACATACAACATTCTTAGAGCTAGCATGGTTGCATACCAGTCCTCTGTCATTATAAATGCTATCTTAAAGGATTTTTTAAAAAATTTTATTATTTATTTTTTGTTTGAGTGTTTTATTTTATTTTGTTTTGTTTTGGAGACAGGGTTTCTCTGTGTAGCCCTGGTTGTCCTGGAACTCACTCTGTAGACTAGGCTGGCCTTGAACTCTTAGAGATCCGCCTGCCTCTGCCTCCTGAGTGCTGGGGTTAAAGGTAATTGCCACCACCACGACAGGCTCCGTCAATACTAATATTAGTACTCAGATCACACTGTATGGTAATCACACACACACACACACACACACACACACACACACGTGAGTGCGCACGCGCACATGCACAGTCACACGCACGCGCACATGAGGCTATAGAATGACTAAAGAAGTTTTGGTTGGTTGGTTGGTTGGTTTGGTTTTTCTTTTTTTTTTTTTTTTTTTTTTTTTTTTTTTTTTGGTTTTTCGAGACAGGGTTTCTCTGTATAGCCCTGGCTGTCCTGGAACTCACTCTGTAGACCAGGCTGGCCTTGAACTCTTAGAGATCTGCCTGCCTCTGCCTCCCAAGTGCCGAGATTAAAGGCGTGCGCCACCACTGCCCAGCAGCTACGGAAGTATTAAACAGGCCACAGAGATCAAGTGGTAGAGGGAAAGACTCAAAGAGACTCCCTGCAGTGGTTAGAAAAAATGCTGAGGGCCCTGGCTGTGGAGCTGCTGGAGGTACAATGTTGAAGAGCAAATAGACGGATGGATGCATGACAGCAGCACTTCAAGTCATATCAAGCAGAGGACACTGAGGTGAGCTGAGGCCCCCAAGGACAGTCAAGACTTTTTTTTTTTTTTTAAAGATTTATTTATTTTATTTATATGCGTACACTGTAGCTGTCAGACAGACCATAAGAGGGCATCAGATTCCATTACAGATGGTTGTGAGCCACCATGTGGTTGCTGGGAATTGAACTGAGGACTTCTGGAAGAGCAGTCAGTGCTCTTAACCACTGAGCCATCTCTCCAGCCCCAGTCAAGAGTTCCTTACCCGTCAGACTCTTGATGGGCATGGCAGATAGTGAGGAGCCACCAAAGGGTTAGGTCTCCTTTTTTATATGGGGTCCAGGTGAAGGTGTTGTACCCTTTGTGAGTCTGTTTGTTCAATGAGATCCCAGCTCATTATGTAGCCCAGGCTAGCCTTGAACTCACAACAATCCTCTTACCTTAGCATCTTGCTCCCCAGTACATAAGCCACTGTGCCTGCCTTTTTTTTTTTTCCTACTTGGAATTGAACCCAGGGTCTCAAATATGCTAGACAAACATTCCGCAACTGAGCTACATCTCCGATCTCTTGGGGTTATTTATTTATTTATAGGCAGGATTTCTCTGTGTAACTCTAGCTGTCCTGGAACTCATTCTGTAGACCAGGATGGTCTTGAAGTCAGATATCTGCCTGCCTCTGCTTTCTGAGTGCTGGTATTAAAGGTATATATGCATGACCACGGCCATGCAGGAGTGTGGTACTTTTAATATGGTTTTGAAATGCCCGTGTATTCATGTGCTCCCCATTTACCTTGATACATTTATAGTGTAGTATCCTTTTTACTTTTAGGAATAAATTATATGTCTGGATCTCACAGGGTGCCAGACAGCTGGCTGTATTAATATAAACAAGATATGGAGTCCGTCTGCCTCTGTACATTCAAAATAGAGCCACATGTGGCAAGACACATCCTCAAAGCTGCTCTTTATTTTTCCACTGTGGAGTTAGGGTCCCTGGACAGTCAAATTCATTATTCACCTGAGGCAATAGCAGAGAAAATCTGCTGAGGGATGGCAGTACCTCAGACATAGGTGGTTTCCTGATTTTGTTTCTCTCTCTCTCTCTTTCTTTCTCTTGCTCAGATATACAAGAGATTTTTTTTTTTTTTTGGTTTTTCGAGTCAGGGTTTCTCTTTGTAGCCTTGGCTGTCCTGGAACTCACTCTGTAGACCAGGCTGGCCTCGACCTCAGAAATCCACCTGCCTCTGCCTCCCAAGTGCTGGGATTAAAGGCGTGTGCCCGGCTCAGTCAGAGGTCTTAATCAGTCATCTCCCCAGCCCTACACAAGAGAATTTATGCCATTAGAGCAGAGGACATGAACAACTCATATTTCCAATTCATGAAGAACCCACTTAGTCTTATAATAATGAGCCAACGGATAAATTCTGCTCTCTATCAGAATCAGGCAAATTTAGTGTCTTTTTCTGTTCTTCTCAAGATGCTTTCGGACTTTGACGTCTTTCTTTCTTTTTAAAAAATATTTTTCACTAATTTATTTATGTGTTTACATCCCAAATGCTGCCCCTCCCATCTCCCCTCACAGGGTTTCTCCCTCTCATCCCCTCTCCCTCACCTCTGAGAGGGTGCTCGCCCCTCACCCTGCTGCATCAAGTCTCTGCAGGGTTAGGTGCTTCCTCTCCCATTGAGGGCAGACAAGGCAGCCCCCTGCTTTGTATGTGCCCGGACCTGGGACCAGCTCATTATGCTATTTGGTTGGTAGCTCAGTCTCTAGAAGCTATCAGGGGTCCAGGTTAGTTAACACTGCTGTTCCACGTCTTTCTTAATCACATAGTAGAGATCCCCAGGAAGACCAGATTCAAGGCCTTTGGACTTAAGGATTCTCAGGATTTTATTGTGAGTCACAAAATGGACCACACCACGTGAGCCCCTTAGGATCATGCCTGTTCGGGAGGGAGTTGGGCTTTTCTTGGGCAGTTTGTAAATCTGTCCTTCACGTCTTCAGATGTGAACTTCAGTCAGGTAGTCACTGACTGGGACAGGCCCTTCCCGGTAGAGTACATGCTGTGGGTCCTTGTCTCAGAGGGAGTCCCATGAAGATCTCCAGCCAGACCAGGTGCGGGGGCGGGGGGGGGGGACAGGGGGGTTCCGGGCCAAGGGGATAGAGTACGAGCAGGGAGGGGGAATTGCCTCAGCTTGAGTCTCCGTTGCTGCCTACCCACCATGTCTCCGCTATCGCTACCCAGTTACTCTCAGGTGCTGCACCTGTCTCTCCACGCTGAGCCAGCCTGGGCTGGGCCCCGTAAGAAGTCAGCTAGCTGGCAAGGAGGGGAGTGTCCTGAAGGCACTTCAGGAGAGCAGATCTCTTCCCAAGTGTTACAGATCTTGCGACAGAAACTCTCGGACACCAGGATGACTCTCACACACATTTAATTCTCCCAAATAGAGCTCTTTTATACAGTTTTGGGGTGAGTTAGGGTCTGGCAGCAGATAACGCCTATTGGCTTGGTCTGAGAGCTTGGAGATACCTCATCTACATGTGGGAGAACCTGAGACACTGTTCCTCATGACCAATGGCCATAGACCTCTCTGTGGGAGGGGCTGTAGAGGGCTGAAGCTAAATGAAAGGAACCAGGGCCTGGGCAGTGGTGGGGCCTTTAATCGCAGCACTTGGGAGGCAGAGGCAGGCGGATTTCTGAGTTTGAGGCCAGCCTGGTCTATAGAGTGAGTTCCAGGACAGCCCAGGCTACACAGAGAAACCCTGTCTTGAAAAACCAAAAAAAAAGAAAGAAAAAAAAGATGAAAGGAAAGGAACCAGGGCCTGGGAGCAGAGCCGAACACCTGCCGTCTGATTAGGGTCCAGGGTTCGAGGCCTATGCTTGACCAGGCGCCCAGAAGCCATGGTCTGGCAGCAAAGAGAGCTAGTTTCTCACTTTATGACAAATATTCCCCAATTTCTTCTGTTCAAAAGCTCTTTGATACAATTCCATCAGCCTTAACCGATCCAAGAATAGAGTCATCTGACTCCTTCATCCTTCGAATGGTTCCCCCTACAACCCACAAGAGAGCATAAGTTTTAAACTGTCCAATAAACCTGCTAGTGATCAATATCTCTGTGAGTTCGAGGCCAGCCTAGTCTACAGAGACAGTTCTAGGACAGCCAAGGCTACATAGAGGAAACACTGTCTCAAAAAGCCAAAACAAAATCAAAACCTGCCTGTGATCTTGTCAAATGCAGCCACACTCATCTGGATGGATACATGTCCTTGGCA